>JAUMHM010000050.1:15503100-15522682 GCA_032362435.1 Melikaiella ostensackeni | reverse complement strand
TGCCTCTTGTATAAGAAATAATGCTCTAAACTTGACTCTTCTTAAATGTGCCCGAAATTCCTTACTTTTTTTTACATCTTCCTGTCTGCAAGCCACAACAAATTTTTTACATTAACGTCTTCAAGCTCATTTACGTAGAACACTTTCAGCTTTCAAATGACTATTTACTTATTACACTAGCTTTTTTTGGCTGAGTTGTTAAGCTTCAAAGGCAGATGGCTACAATTTTCTCGCCGATAGTAGGGGAGAATATTATGGATGTTGGAATATTATTGTGTGAATAAGAACATAATCTGCAGCTCTTCAAAAGTGAACTGTGTGACTATTTTCGTTTCAAAAATGTTATGGCTGTTTTGGATGAACACACTTGAAAACATTTTCGTTAAAAAATAGGGGTAGATTCTACTGTTTGTTAAATATTATTGTGGGGCTTGGGACATAATCTGGAATTTCATGAAAGTGACCTGTGTGTATATTTTCAATTTGAAAATTTGATGGATTTTTAGATGAGGACAATTTGCAAATTTTTCGCTAAAAGAACTAGGGGTGGATTGTAGGGGTTGCTGAATATCATTGTGGGGTCCAGAACATAATCAAATGAACGTGACGTGTGTGACTATTTTCATTTTGAAAATTTTATAGCTGTTTTAGATGATTCGTTATTGAAGGGGTTGTTGAATATTATTTATGGCTGAGAACATAATCTGGTGTTTTGTGAAAGTAACGTGTGTGACTATTTTCATTTTAAAACTTTTATGGCTGCTTTAGATAAAGACACTCTGGAAAATTTTCGTTAAAAGTTATAGGAGTGGATTGTAGGAGTGTTTGAATATTGTAAAGAAGATGTTTTTTGATTTGGCATTAGGGTCTGGAGTTTTTTCAAATATTCTATTATATATATATATATATATACATATATACATATATATATATTGTGAGGTTGCGAACACAATCGGGAGTTTTTGAAAGAGACTTGTTTGACAATTTTCAACTTAAAAATGTTATGTCTCCTTTAGATGAAGACAGTTTGGAAATTTTTCGTTAAAAAAACTAGGGGTTGAGTGTAGGGCTGTTTGAATCTCATTGTTTTTTTTAGGGGGGGGGGGGGGCATGACTTGCAGTTCTTTGAATTGATTGTAAATATTGCTGGTGGAACAATAATGCAGGTCCTCTTGAGTGCTGAAACTGTATTTTCATTTTCTTTTTCCGATCTTCTTGAATGCAAGCTGCATTTGGGAATAGCTAGTAGTTTGAGTTTCGTGGCAACAAGATGGCAGGCAGCCGATCCGTACTAAGGCGGCCGGCGACGTCCCAACCAAGCCGTTACACACACTTCGCGGGGTGGTTCGCGTACATGAAACTTTGTTACTCTGTATTTTCTAGATAATGGACCGCACAACATGTTTGTATTTGAATTTTTGTTTTATTTTTGCTGCTGTATGAAAATAATAGGACACGAACACGGGGAAGTAGTTCAATGAGCAGGTGGGGGTAGTGGGTGGGCAGGAAACGACATGATCGGCAGATGGTGCCGGCAGAAGAGACTAGCTACCGCCAAAATATGCTGAGTACCGTCAGAAGATACGTGATACCGGCGTTATGCTGGCTATCGGCAGAGGTACTGGGTACTGGTTAAGATGCTGGGTACCAGCGAAGATGTTAGGTACGAGCGACGATGCGGGATATCAGTGGGGATGCTAGGTATTAGTGAGAAGTCTGTGCACTAGTGAGAAGGCTGGGTACCAGTGAACGTGATATGTGCCGGCAGAATGTATTTCGGCAAAACAGATGCAGGCATAATGGATGCCGAGAGAATGGATGCTGACTTAATGGATGCCGGAAGAATGGATTCTGACCGAATGGTTGCTCGAAAGGTTATGCAGGATGCCGCCAGGTTATGCAGGATGCCGGCAAGTTGAAGCCATTCAGACTTAGTTCCAAACGGACGCTTTGACAGAGCCTGAAGGAACGTGGGCTTGGATGGTGAACCTCTCGGTGATGGTCGACCGCAGCTTCAGACGCCACCTCCTGCTGATGGTCGGAGCAGCTTCAGTTGCCACCTCCTGGTGACGGTTGGTTGGCAGCAGTCGTTACTTCCTGGTGACAGTTGGTGGTGGTCGTTGTCACCTTCTGATGACGATCGGAAGTGAAAATCATCACCTCCTAGCGTTGTTGTTGCCGCCTCAGAAGTTTCCGATGGACTTGACTCTGTTGAGAGTTTAAGGCCGTTAATGGATAATTCAAAAGGATCGCTCAAAGAAGCGCCTCAAGAATTATTCATTAACTTGTTGAACTCACAACGAAGTTCGGTCAACCTTCCAAAAAGACGCCCAAGGGGCCTGGAGAAAAGTTAACTGAACAGTTTTGGAGAAGCGCAATGAAATTTCCTTTACTTTGGTAAGGAATGAAAAACCTTCGTTTATCCTCAGTCCTAAAAACGACTGAGGATTTAGTTCTGGGAAGAACTGTTCCTATATAGGATGTCGGGGTGAGTAATGACTGTTCAAAATCCGTTTAAATTTCTTTATTTCTTGACTCTCCCTGGGCTGAATAGTCGAAGAATTTTATCAGACATGCTGGCAGGCAGGCCAACGGGCAGGTGAGCAGGCAGGCTAGCAGGCAGACCAGCAGGTGGGCCTGCAGTCAGGCTAGCAGGCAGACTAGCAGTCAGGCAGGTTGAATAATCTCGCTAGGTATCGCTGGTGATGGCTGGGGCAGAATTGGTCGTGTCTCCTTCCTTGAGAGAGGTTAGAGATCGAGTCTTTCTTGAGAGAGGAATCGTGCTTCTTGTCGATAGTCGATAGAGGATGTCGCTTCACGAGGCTTCCCCCACTGCGAGGGAAAATTTGTTGCGTGCGCTCCAATCATATCAATGCACGTTGGTGCGCCGTGCCTGCCATTTGCTTTGCTCATTCGCTTCTTAGCGTTACATTTTTTGTTTAAATTATGACTAAGTTTGAAAAAAATATGATATTCTTTTAGGAAAAACTTCATTAAAGATATTAAAATAGAAAACATTATTGGAATTCAAATATTTATGAAGAATAACACTAATAAAAGTAGAACGTACAAAATATTGCTGTATATTTATATGAAAGAAAGATTTATAATTTCTAAACTATAACTTAATTGTCCATGAGTCAATCCTGCTTATTTGTTTCACTTGGCTCTAAAATACTTCTTGGTGATGTTGATAGTTCATCAAGCTATCAACTTATCACGAAGTAATAATATTTAAAGTAGTTTTCTTCTAATGATAAAGGGAAAATTATTTAAAAGGAAAGAATTAGGAATTTACTTTGTGAAAAGAAGAAGGAGAGAGAAAGACTTTGGACTTTGTGACTCATGAGTATACAGGTACTTACGGACAACAGTGATGGGCAAGCAAGGATCGTCGAGGCGAGAGTTGAAAACTCGAATTGGCAGGACCGATGCTTGCAAGATATTACAAGCAGGGGTTTTTAAAAATTCAGAGTTTTCAACCCTCCCTACTTATACATTAAAGATGTATATCAGCGCGCCCGTGAGTTAAAGTACTTTTCTTGTTATTTGTTTCTAATATTTCATTAAATTTGAAATCAGCATTTTGTTTTATTGAATTTTACAGCGCTTTAATTGTTAAGATAATTTACGAATTTGTATTAGGTATTTTAACTCGATGCATAAATTTTAATTCCTGGATATATTCATAATTAGCGCCTCAAAATACTTTAGTGTACGTGATTTAAACATAGACGGAGGTATGTGTATTTCCGAAGTTTATCCAGATTAAAAAATCTTATATATTTTTTGGGGGATTTTCGGGAAAATACCAATATTTAGGGCCTTCCCCGTCTGTGATTTTCTTTTTCGACCAAACAGAAGATTTTTCGAAAGGTTTTGAATGATTTTCTCTAAAATTCGAAATGTCTCCAAAGTAAACAATTACCTTTTTTTAATTTTACTTGGCCAACTTTGATTTTACGAATTCATTTAATTGTACAAAAAGTTGTACTTGGCTACGTTTTTGCATTGTAGATGTTGTTAGTGCGTTTCAAGAAATTCCGCATCAAATACTTCTTCGAACTTCAACTCCACAAAGTCTTCCGAAAATTTTTCTAACATTTTTTCAGCGGGTTGGAAATTGATTCATCAAATTCGGAAGAATGTGATGCATCTGTTTTCGAAATTAGATTTGTCTTGAAAAAATTATTGAAACAGAAAATCCAAAGGAAAGAGAAGAAGTGAGCATATTTAAAAATCTCAAGAAGCTAGCAATAAAATACGTCAATTTACGAAGAAACAAAAAATTTTTAGTTTTGAAATCAAAAAGATATTCCTTAAAAGTTATTTTTCACTCAAATTTGGTTTGGTATTTTTTTCTCTAATAATATGGAGTGAGGCTGAAAAAAGATGGAATGTTCTTTTGTAAATCAATTTTATTAAAAATGAAATATGGGATAAAGCTCAGGAAACTCACCCCCTAACTTTGAGTTAGGACTTCGTGCAAAAGTTTCGCTTATGCTATGCCCGTATGAAAAACCACCAAGGGATTCTCGGCGCAAATGACTACAAAAATTGTATGGCTGTTTGGATGTTTTTGTTAAATTTTACAGATTGACAGATTGTATAAATGGGGGGAGGGTTTCAACGATGGGGAAATTTAAAGAGGAGACATTAGAAAAAAAGTAATTGAGTGTTTGGCTCATGAAATAGTCATATTTTAGCATTTCTTTAATGGAATAATAAAAATATCACAATTCAATTAGTGAAACTTTTCTTTTCGATCGTTTTCGATATAAAGATCACGGCTAGCCTCGATTAATTTCAACCAAAAAGTGCTTGCACATCCAGTTTCTCTTCTTCACATGTTTTGGGGAGGCCCCCCGGTTATTTTCAGTCTAAATAGAAGAAAATCGTAGTACGCGTTATTGAAAAAAAACGATCTTTTCATATTTAACGATTAAAAACCTTATTTCTTTCGAAAACGTCGCAAAATATGAATAGCAGTTTATAGTTCAAAATTGTTCCCCTCCCTGAAGTCTATAAAATTATACCCTTACTAGATGTTTATTTTGTGTTTTAACAAATTAAAAAAAATAGAGAAAGGCAATAAGAATCGACTAAAATAGCATTTGGTTCAACGCACTTGAAAATTTTATTTTTAAAAACGTTTGTTTTCAGTTCAGTAAGAATGTTGAACTGAATGCATTTTTGGTCGATTTTCATCAAATTTTTCTATTGTTTTGGAAAAATTGGTTAAAATGAGAATCTAGTAAGGCTATAATAATATAGATTTCGGGAAGAGTAAAAATTTTGAACTCCAAACTGTTATTCATATTCTGCGTCGTTTTCGAGAAAAATGAAATTTTTAATCGTTAAGAATGAAAAAATTGTTTTCCTCAAAAACGCGTAAAACGATTTTTTTTCTTTTTGACTTAAAATAACCGGGGAGCATCCTTAAAATACTTAAAAAAGAGAAATTGGATGTACAAGCACTTTTGGGTTGAACTTAATCGAGGCTAGCTGTGATATTGGACGTGAAATGAACGACACAACCGGAGTCAGATGTTCTTTTATTCACATGTGAATACAGTGAGGTGAAATAGATTAAGTTTGGAAATAATTTCAATCTCTCTATTTTAAAGTAATGACTTGTAAATGGCATATTTTCAAGTTTCACAATAATACCTTCGGCTTGGCATATAAATGACGTCACGCTAATGTGACTAATTGTAAGCCTGAGGTTGAGAGTTTAAATAAAGCTGAAATTATTACACGATCGTATACTTTTATTAAACTTTTCTATTTGTAACGTTTGACATACCTGTAACCATTTTTTTATTGATAAATTCATTCCTGAATAAATTTATATATTTCCACTAAGTCATCAGTAGTTACCCACTATCGGATTAGTAAACATTTCGACTAATCAAATTAGTCATTTTCTACGAATCTTGAGTGGCTCACTTTCCTCTAATTGAATTAGTAGAGTTTCACTAAATACTTCTTTGTAAATCTTTTAATTTTCAATTGTTCAATCCGGAGAAAGAAAATCCCTATTTTTTTCAAACTGGTCAATATTAACCCGTGCTCCCGGGCTTTTGAAATTAACATGGGGTTTTGAATAGGAAAAGCTCATTTTTCGAAAAAATGGTAAAAGACGTACTCGTTATTATTTTTTCGTAAATTGAACTTTAGTCACTTCCTAAGGAATATTCAATAAATAATTTTCACTTAATAAGTTCTAATTTTGACCCTCTCAATCCTTGAATTGTGCCCGGAAAATGCCCCAAAACTTCAAAATAGCAGTTTTATGTAAAATTCATGGTAAAAACGGTATTTTTTATTGTTTCAACATGACTTATTTTTATTCGATTAGTGACAAGTTTCCAAGTATTTTTTTAAACTAATTTTGAATTTTAAATTAATGACACAATGAATGAATTTTGAGAACAATATTTTTTTTTGAGGAACTTTAGCAATTATTTAAACAATTTTTGCCCTCTGTAAATCGTGAAAAGTTATTATTTATTTATATTATATTTATATTATTATATTTTTTCGAATCTCTCACACTATGTCGCTTATTACTCAGTATTTGATTATCTCAGAACGTTTACCCTAATGGTTTAAATAATAATCATTTGTTTAAACCATTAAATTCGGTTGCTCTTAGAAAAGTAGTTCTTTCTTTTTCTCAAAATTATTCCCGTAGATTAATGGAATCGTTGAAATGAAAATAATTTGTATTTAGATCGTTCCTAATATATTTCCCGGTTCCCGGTATATGAAGGGACCAGGACATTAACGAACATCCTGAAAGTAATATATACGATTGTACGTTGATGATTATTACCTAAAATGCGTTTGATAAATTATTTATGTTCAACGAAATCGACCTGAAAAAAAGTATCTATAACTTATTGAAAAAAGTGATTTAATTAATTGATTATTGTTTAAACCATTGGGTAGAGGTTCTGAGATAAGGAAATACTGCATAATAATCGTTATAGTGTGAAAGTTTCGAAAAAACTTGAAGTTTGTCAGCCTTTCTTATGGAATATTGCAAGTAAATTATTATTAATTGTTAAAATAATTGCCAAATAAATTAAACACATAACATTACTCTTAGCATTCGTTAATTGTGTGCTTAATTACAGAAAAAAAAAGTTTTCAGGAATAACAGGTGAAAAAAACTTTTTAAACAAATTAAATTGTGTAAATAATATCCAAGTATCTTTTAAAAAATATTACCCCTAACATTCATTAATTGTGTTTTTAATTTCAGAAAATAATGAATGCTGCGTATATATACTTATTATACTTTTAACGGAAGTAAAGTAAGGTGAAATAGTTGAAGTGTGTAAATAATTCTTGTTTTTCTGTTTTGACGAAGTAATTTATAAATACGTCATGTTGGGAGAGGTGATATAAACTATTAACAAGTTTCACAATATTGCCTTCTCATTGTCAAATAAGAATTTATGTGGAGATAGGCTCACAGTTAAAGCTTCCAGCAAAACAGATTTTTGTTGATCCAACGTTATCTCTGCCAAGTCTTTAAATTAATAACGCTTTATGATTCTTCTTATAACTTAGTAAATCAGTAAATTTAAAATTTAAATTTGAAATTCAATTAATCGAATTTGCATCTATCTACCATGCAAATATTCTTTGCCAGGTACAATTACATGAATTTGTGAAGTTAATGTTGGTCGAATAAATTCCAAAAAATTCATAATAAAATGTACTTGAGTCATTCCAAAGATTTTTTAAAATTCCAGCCAAAGTCCACTGAATTTCACCAAAGTTAAAAGAGCTGCCAATTTCTAATTTTCGAGTTCAGCGAACTCGCTTTTGTATACAGTTATAAGGTATATTATACTATATAAAAAATGCATGGAAATAATTTCAGTGAAGCCTTTGTTTTTCTCTGACATCAATATTTAGAAAGCTAAAAAAGCTACCTTTCATTAAATTTACCATTTTCACATCGACTAATTGCTATAGTCCAAACTTTATGTGTGCATATCTATCTCTATTATAAGAAGATCTCGCCGCCGCAGCCGCTATATCAGGAATTCTAAGGACACCCTCGAGATCCTCCTGCGAGGGCATCCAGAGCCTCCCACGAGGCCCTTTCAAGTCTCCTAAGAGGGCCTCCAGAACCTCCGACGAGATCCTGTAGAGCCTCCACGAGAGCCTTCCGAGGCCCTCCCGAGTCTCCTAAGAGGGCCTCCAGAGCCTTTGATGAGAGCCTCTAGAGCCTCACACGAGGCCCTCTCGAGTCTCCTGAGAGGGTCTCCAGAGCCTCCCACGAGGTCCTCTAGAGTCTCTCAAGTGGGTCTCTAGAGTATCCACGATAGCCTTCAGATCCTCCCACGAAGCGCTCCAGAGTCTCCTAAGAGGGCCTTCAGAGACTCCCACGAGGGTCTCCACGAGGACACTCCCACGAGGACCTCCGCCCCATTCTCGAGGGCCTCGAGAATGGCGCGGAGTAAGAATGAACAAATTTATCGAATCGTTTTAGCTGAGAGAAACAAATTTGTGGGTTGGCATCCGGAAGAAGTGAAAAAAAAATTGAAATCGGATAATATCTTCTGTTCAGCTTTTGGTTTAGTATTATTAATAATAATAATAATCCAATTGTTTGACAAATTTTTTTCCCTCAGCTCTAACGATTCGATTAATTTCATCATTTTCACTCCGCCCTTTTCGATAGCCTCCAACGCGAGCCTCTAGAGCCTCATACGAGGGTCCTTAGATCCTCCCACTAAAGCCTCGAGAGCCTCGTACAAGGGCCTCCAGAGCCTTATGCGACAGCTTCCAGAGCCTCCTACGAGGGCCTCTTGCGAAGGCTTCCAGAGCCATCCATGAGGGCCTCCAGAGCCACCCATGAGGGCCTCCAGACCATGCCTTTTAGTGTGGAATCCACAAATATTCCTAGTATTGAAAAAGAATTACTCATAAGCGAAAAATTAAAAACCTCAAAAATTCTTAAAGATGAAAGTTTTTGTACGGAAACAGCTATAAACATTCTATTGAATTATATCAACTAAATACCACACCGTGTTTGAAAAAATTTGAGATACAGAGCGTGGAATTGCTGCCAATATTGTAATAAATTTTGAGATTTCGAATTTTTCAAATTCGTTTTTTGCCCTTCTCATAATCTTTCATTAATGAACTTTTTTGATAAAAAAGGATGTATTTCATTCAAGTCTACGAATACAATTTTTTTTCCTTAATATAATCAAAATTGCAAGAAAATACACATCTCAAACGATTTTTGAGAAAAATATAAAATCCGAAAAGAAGATTTATTCTTATGCAATCCCTCTTTAAACTTAATAAATAATGGACATTATTTAGACTAAAATTCTTCCAAATTTCATGGCCCTAGCTCTACTTATTTTCGAGTTATCATGAAAAGAGCTATGTTGACACACACACACACCACTCAACACGCACGGACATTTTTTAAAAACCTAATTTTTGGACTCCTGAGGTCGAACTATGTCAATATATGTCAAAAAATGAAGTTCGAAAATTTTCATCGTTACAAAGTTTCCTCTATGAGCAAGCAATTAAAAATAATGACAGCAGTAAACTTCCCAAAACTACAGTAGATATATCTATTCTCACAGGAATGAAGAACAACCCCAAGAAACCACCACTGTCACATTTAACGAACACTATCTCAGATGTTTCATCAAAAGAACCGGGGGGAGATGTTAGGGGTTGTCGAATATTATTGTAGGGTTGATAACATAAAATGGAGTTTTTTAAAGTTGATCTGTGTGAATATTTTCAATTTTAACACTTTATGGCTGTTTTACATGCAGACACTTTCGAATTGTTTCATTAAAAGTGCTAGGGGATTTTGAAGGTTGTCGAATATTATTGTGAGGTTGAGAACATAACCAGGAGTTTTCTGAAGGCTATCTGTGTGACTCTTTTAAATGTAATAATATGATGGTCATTTTACATGGATACACTTTGGAAATGTTTCGTTAAAAGTGATAGGGGTGGATTTTATGTGTTTTTGAATATTATTGTGAGGCTGAAAACATAAGCTGCATTTTTCTAAAAGTGACCTGTGTGACTATTTTCAATTTACAAATTTTATGGCTCCTTTAGATCAAGACACTTTGGAAATTTTTCGTTGAAAGAACTAGGGATGGATTGTAGGGGCTGTTGAATATATTAATAAAATGATTTATAGTTTCATGAAATTGACTTGTATGACCATTTTGAATCTAAAAATTTTATGGATTCCTTGGATGAGAACAATTTGGAAATTTTTCGTTAACAGAACTAGGGGTGGATTCTAGGGAATGTTGAATATTATTGTAGGGTTGAGAACATGACCTGGAATTTTTTGAAAGTAACATGTGCGATTATTTTTATTTAAAAAATTTCATACCTATTTTAGATGAGACACTTTGGCAATTTTTTGTTAAAAGAATTAGGGGTAGATTTTAGGGCTCTTTAAATATTATTGTGGGATTGGCAACTTAACATGGAGATTTTTAAAAGTGAACTGTGTATATATTTTCATTTAAAAAATTGTATGGCTCTTTTAGATCAGAAAACTTTAGAAATTTTTCGTTAAAGAACTAAAGATGGATTGTAGGGGCTGTTGAATATTATTATAGGACTGAAAAAATGATTTAAAAATTCATGAAAGTGACTTGTATGTCCATCTTGAATTAAAAAATTTTATGGAAGTTTTAGATAACAACAATTTGGAAATTTTTCGCTAAAAGAATTGGGGGTGGATTTTAGGGATTGTTGAATATTATTTTACAGTTGAGAACATAACCTGGAGTTCTTAGAAAGTAACGTCTGCGACTATTTTTATTTTAAACATTTCATGGATGTTTTAAATGAAGACAATTTTTTTATTAAAATTTTTTTGTTAAAAGAACTAGGGGTGGATTCTGGGGGTGCTTGAATATTATTGTGGTGTTAGAAAAATAATTTGGAGATTTTTTGAAGTGATCTGTGAGACCATATTCAATTAATAACTTTTATGGCTGTTTTACCTAAAGACACTTTCGAAATTTTTCGTTAAAAGAACTAGGGGTGGATTCTAGGGGTTGTTAAATATTATTTTGGTATTGACAACATAATCTGCAGTTTTCTAAAAGTGACCTGTGTGACGATTTGTATTTAAAAAATTTTATTGCCGTTTAAGACGAAGGAACTTTGAAGAATTATCGTCAAAAGAACTAGGGATGGATTGTAGGGGTGCTTGAATATTATTGTGGGGTCGGAAACATGACCTGGAGTTTTTCGAAGGTGATCTATGTAACTATTTTAATAAAAAAGTTCATGGCTGTTTTAGATTAAGACACTTTGGGATTATTTCGTTAAAAGTAATAGTGGTGGATTTTGTGGGCGTATGACCATTATTGTGGTGTTGAGAACATAATCTGCAGTTTTCTGAAAGTGGCCTATGTGATTATTTTCATTCCAAAAATTTTAGCGCTCCTTTAGATGAAGGCACTTTGAAAATTTTTCGTTAAAAGAACTAGGGGTTGATTGTAGGGCTTGTTGAATATTATTTTGGGGTTAAGAACATAATCTGAAGTTTTGTGAAAGTGACGTGTGTGACTATTTTTATTTAAAAAATGTTATGGCTGTTCTGGATGAGGACACTACGGAAATTTTTCGTGACTGCTTTCAATTTGAAAATTTCATGGCTATTTTACATGAGACACTTTGAATTGTTTCTTTAAATAATAGAGGTGGATTTTACGGGTGTTTTAATATTATTTTGAGACTGCGAACATAATCGGGACTTATTTGAAAGTGCCCTATTTGACAATTTTCAATTTGAAAATTTTATGGATGTTTTAGGTGAGGACACTTTGGACATTTTTCGGTAAAAAAATTAGGGTCGGATTGTAGGGTTCTTTGAATATTATTGTGGGGCTAGGAACATGACCTGGAGGTTTTTGAAAGTAACCTATGTGACTATTTTCAATTTGAAAATTTTATAGCTATTTTACATGGAGACACTTGAAATTGTTTCGCTACGGTAATAGGGGTGAATTGTAGGGATGTTTGAAAATAATTGTGGGGTTTTGAATATCACCGGGAGGTTTTCGAATGTAACCTGTGTGAGCATTTCAAATTTGAAAATTTTCTAGTCATTTCACATGGAGACACTTTGAATTGTTTCGTTAAAGTGATAGGGGTGGATTGTAAGGGTGTTTAAATGTTATTGTGAGGTCACTTACATAATAGAAGGTTATTTTAAAGTAATTTGTCTGACAATTTTCAATTTAAAAATTTTATAGCGAAAGCCACAGTATGATCGACTTTGCTGTAGCGAATGAGAGACTGAGAGGGCTTGGAAGGGATACAAGGATTATGAGAGGTTCTGAGTGCGAAACGGATCACTACCTCTTAGTTTCAAAAATGAGCATAGGTCAAGGGTGGAGAAGCAGCAGAATTAATAAGTCGAAGGAGACGCGAGTTAGAATAAAGAATTTGCAGAAACCAGAAGTAAAATTGGTATCTATATCGTAAAAAGCTGAATAAATATTCAGGACATCATGAAGAAGACTGGAAAACTTAATTAGGCAATAAAAATGTAGAGGGTGCATGGATAATACTACGGGATAGCATCTTCAAGAGTGCATCTGAAGTGTGCGGTACTGCGGCTGTAGGAAGGAAAGCTGGAGATTCTTGATGAAATGGGGAAATCCGCGTGGCTGTCAACGAGAAAAAGCAAGCGTACTCGAGAATGTTAAATATTAAAAGTCTTAGCGACGAGCAGAGGACTAGATTAGAAGATGATTACAAGGATAAAACAGGAAAGCCAAGATACCAGTCAAAGAAAGGAAGGATATAATTAAGGCGGAAGAAGATAAAAAAAATGCAAAATGATTTTGAAGAAAATAAGAAATTATTTTGAAAACGGGTTAAGAAGATCAAGAAAGGAAGCACTAGCACTAAGGTAGTCGGAAATCAGAGTGCTGATGGTGAAATGGCATGGGATTCGGACAAAGTGAAAGACTGTATGAAAGGTTTTTTAAAGAAATTATATGGAGGTCAGGCTGTGGAGCATAACAACTTTCACATTCAAGAGGATACATTAGGCAATCCCGTTGTAGGTAGCGGAAGGAGAATCGATATCGACGATATTATATCCCTGATTAAGAAACTAAAGTATGGTAAAGCTGCTGGTGTGGATGGTATCACCGCTGAAATGCTTAAGAGCGGTGGCGAACATTTGTTTTCGTGGCTGAGCGAATTTATAAATATATGTGCTATGAATGGTGAAGTACCAGATGATTGGAGAAAGGCGATTATCGTTCAAATCTACAAGGGAAAGGATGGTAAAGGCAACTGTATTAATTAAAGAGCGATCAGCCTACTAAGTACCGTGGGCAAAATATTTACCAAAATACTCATTGAGAAGGTCATGGGAATAACTAAGAAAAGAACTCGGGAAGTCCTGAAAGAGTATGGAGTGAATGGTTGGCTTCTAAAAGCAATAAAAGCAATATATAATGGTAGTAAAACGAGTGTAAGTGTGAATGGACAACTGAGCGATTGGTTTGATATTAAGCAGGGTGTTAGGCAAGGCTGCCTTATGTCCTCCTGGATGTTCAATATATACATGGACAAATGTCTGAGAATGGCCCTCGTCATGGAGTTTTTTTTTAAGTCAGTTGTTCAACTATTTTTCATGGCTGTTTTAGGTAGTGTCACTTTGGAAATTTTTCGTTAAAAGCACTAGGGGTGGATTATAGGAGTGTTTGAATCACACACCCTTCACGGGGCGGTTACACATACACGGAACTTTGTTACTCTGTGGTTTTCAAATAATGGACCACGCAACACTATTGCGTTTAAATTTTTTTTTGTTTTTCATCCGCCATTACCGGTTGACACACAGGTGGTGGGACACCCTGTAGTTTAAAGTATACTGTACAAGTGGTTTTAAATAGATACTCTAAATAAATAGTACACTCATCTGGCGTTACTTGGCTGCCCAATCTTTGGCCGGCTTCACGGTTGTTCACGCTTGAATGCTTCTGTCTGCCTCCTTGAGCATCCCTTGACGTCCTATACTCAAGGTCCTCGCTCCGACAGTCAGTGGCGTATCAGAAGTTGTTTACATCGCGACTCTCTGGGTATATACTTTTGAATGTGTGCCGGGTTCAGAGACTATATGCGGTCCTGAGTGTTTACTCACTCGTCGCTTTAAGTGCGGCTGAAATTAGATTTTAATAGCATCCGCTACTTGGGCGATCAGACCCGAGGCTGGTCAAATAACGCGAGATGAGTGTAGTTTAAGTTTGAATGCTCGATTTTTAATGAAATCAGCTTGTCTCGATCCACATTTTGTTATGCTTTTTATGCTTAAAAACTATGGCGGTACAAGATAAGGTTTTCAAACACAGTATGCATTTCAAGTTAATGGGACCAGAATCGTATTAATTTAAGAAAATTTGTATTTCGATTAATCCCAACAAAGTTAGAGGTTTTAAAATGATGTCCCTCATTTTTGACATTTCGACCGTTATAGTTATATTTACATGACTTATTCATTGAAGCAAGCTTACA
This sequence comes from Melikaiella ostensackeni, assembly GCA_032362435.1. Taxonomy (NCBI): domain Eukaryota; kingdom Metazoa; phylum Arthropoda; class Insecta; order Hymenoptera; family Cynipidae; genus Melikaiella; species Melikaiella ostensackeni. Next base: position 15,508,114 of record JAUMHM010000050.1, on the reverse strand, counting down.
CACGTTTAATAACTGTTAAAAGTCAAAATTCAAGTGATAATAAACGAGAGAAACCGACCTAAACTATTGTGCACATTTGCTTCTGAAAGGTCCACCAAAAGTTAAACGTTTTCAAATAAAAATGAGATCCGATAAATTGTTTTCTTTCACATAATTAAATATTTTTTAATCATCAACATCCAGGTAAAGACAGTAGTTTTCATCTGTACAATTACAGAATATCATTATCATGTATCTTTATCTAATATAGTCAAATTTACAAAGCTGTACCTACCAAAATATTATCATTTATTTTTTTACTGAAAAGTGAAAGGTGCCAGACATATGCCCATATTATACCGTTTAATGAAACTAATTGCTAGTCTTCTATTACTTTTTCAATTAGCTATTTCTAAAGGAAAACTTTTCACAAAGAATGAATGAAATTTTTTTTTTACAGAAGTCAATTTCAAATGCAATTCCTACAAATATAATTAATGAAGCTTTGCAGTTTTTTAACGTATATTTAGCGATGTCTTCATGGCTGCCAAACTTTGGTTCGCCATTTTGATTCAACTTTGAGCCGACGGTTTTACTCCGGGTACCGATGCAAATTTGGACACGGGATAATACATAGTATGTTCATATGTTTATATTCACATGAGATTTTTTGCAACATATTTGTAAAATATCATCCCGAAATGATGATTTTCTTTCACGCTTCAAAAAAACACATCTTCATATTCTACACATCTACAATTTATATCCTATGTTCCGCGGAAAACAGAATTCTTGTAAAAAGATTTATCACAAAAGAAATCAAATTTTGAATAAGCATTTTCATTCTTATCACTGAATATTTTCGAAATTATTTTTTTCTAAAATCTTCACTGGAGTGTCCTTTAGTAATTCAAGTATTGAAGGTCACAGTTTCATAAATATTAGAAAATAAACAAATATCCTAACCAAAATAAAAAACTCCATCGATTTCTGAAGTTTTACAAAATATATTTTTTTCACTAATCACTTTTCCTGATTTTATCAGACATTTAAGAAAAAATTGAAAAGACCCGTTGTGCCGTGCGATACCTCACTGATACATTTATTTGTCAAATGTTCAATTTTAATTTTAAGTAATACATCACTCATCTCAAACACTAATATTTATCAAAAGTAAGTATAATTTGATATATTTCCTTCAAAACATATTTGAAAAATAACAGGCGTACTTGACTATTATCAGTGGATATTCGTCTCATTCCAAGTGTATAAAATATCTGATGTCAGAAGATCAGACATTGCAGCAGTTCCTTGAATGAAGGCATATGCTTCATGAAAGTGGAACTCGGTGAAGTAGACAACTACAAGGACAACTATGTATCCAAGCCAGCACAATATTCTCATATACTCCCAGAGTCTATCCAGGAACATTACCAAAAGCATACAATCCACAGCAAAGTGAAAATTGATCAGCTTCCAGACTGTCGACATAGCCCAAAAGGAACTAGACTGCATAACTTTCGCTTGTCTAGCAAACAATTTATCCCTAGAAATGTAAGGCAAAACCTTATCATTCTCTAACAAATCTTGATAGAGAGAAATATACCGATTCCAGCCGATGCTGCTGACCAAAAGGTACCCGGCGAAGAGGATCACTGTCCGGATCACATTCCGGTGCCTTCGTCTTCTATAAACAGTCCCTGGGTCAATTTCTTGACCATCCACGAGAGGCAAAACATTGTGAAGTTTCTCATAGCCTGTTCCCGATGGATTTCTCTGAAAGTAGCAGAAAATTCCAATCATCAAGGCTATGCAACCAAGTGCATCGCAAATTCCATCTACGAAATATCCAAACGACCCAACATCGGAACGTTCTCCGTCGATGTGTTTCCTCTTCCTAGCTACGTGACCATCCAAATCATCCAACCAGGTTCTAATTTCAAAAAGTAATACGGCAAGTCGCCTCTCTGAAAGGGAATTACTTGAGGCACATTTTCCAGCTGCAATAGCTACCAGCACATGGAATCCGCTGATGAGATTGGGCGAAATCCATTCGCAATCGCTGATTCCAAGCGCCTGATTTACAATAGCAGCAAATGGACTAAGTAGATAATAGTTGGGGTGATCCAACATTAGGCCTTTCACGGTCACCACGCATAGAGGATCAAAAGAACAGGGGATCCATCCTTCGTATTGAGGCTTATTATCGTTGGGCTTAATCGAGTAATTATGTATTCGGGAATACAGCATAATGTCCATAAATAAGAAGTATAGTAGCAAGAGTGCCACAAACGTGAAGGTAACTCGGTGGAATACGGAAGTCAATAGAAACATATTTACAGAATAAGACTTAACTAAGTTTAAACGTCAATCGTTTGAGATATTTTCAGTCGATTCACAGCATTTATAGACAATTTTTTTATTCTTCTAAACTTCTTTTGGAAAGCCTTTTAAGAATATTGTTGAATTTATTGTTCTTCCATTTTAGAGGTCACATTGTTGCAGATAGTTCCAAAAATATACCTTTCGGTTCATTCATCGTTCCAATGACTCATAGCAGTCAACACAAAAAGTTTCATGATGGTAATAAGTGGTACTTTCTCGACGATTGTCACATGACATCATATTGATTGCATCATATTGTAATTCAGATTTATTCTCTAATGTTATTGTTTTTATATTCGTGCATTGCTCATCATTTTAGTGTTCCGTCAGCTTCTGTTGAATGTCGGCATCACTTTTCTGGTTCATTAAGTCTTGAGACTAATTACTGAAGAAATGTCTTAGGAAAAGTCTATAAATAGGTTCTCCAGCATTTCAAGGTCTGTAAAGAAAAAGAATCATAAAAGTCACATAATTCTACACTTAATTTATGCAATAGTGCAACATTTATAACTTTCGACGGACACAGGTGGAATTCAAATTTCAAACTTTTTAATAGATGATTCCATAAAAATGATACTGGAGATTAAAATAATTTCTTCCTGCAAAATAAAATAACATAAAAAAACGATTAAATTAATCATTTTAGTTTCGGGACTGATTATGAAACATTCTATACATATCATTTAATATATTTTCTAACAAAAAAATGGGCTTTCTTTACGAAGAAACAGGGAAATTACTCAATTTTAAATTTAAAGAATTACAACAAAAAAACTATGCTTTAAGAATTAAAACTCGTAGCAACTGGTATTACACATATTGAACTTAACATATTTAAACTCACACTCAACTGGTTAAAAAATCTGTATAATTTGACCGATGAACGCTACCCCAAAATATGTTCTAAAAGACTCAAAGAACTAGCTGACAAAAAAGAGACCCAGTCAAATATTTTTGGGCCCTGCAAGTAAAAAATCTTCTTGGCCAAATCGGAGCTGAGGATGTCTGGGATAGGCACTTGGTAGATATTTTAGAAAAGAAAAAAGCTTCTCTGATATTTTTGCATATTTAAATATACTTTATGAAAAAGATTTCCAGAAAATTCAAACGTGCCTCAAACACTATTTAAGACAAAAAATTTCATTATGGACCCTGGAAAGCATAGGGAAATCGTATTTGTAAGATTAAGACCAAACGGATAAACCATTTCGTCTAATTTTTTGCATACATGACCTAAAGAGTACAAAGATTTGCGGTACAAGACGTTTTTTTGGAAAAAAAAAATTTATGTAATAATCGAAATAAATAAGGATCCTTATGCAAGAACAGCCCACATAGGATCTTTGGGGCGGAAGTGGGGAGGCCCCCTTTAAATCAAACATTCAAATTTGAAATCTTGATTTATTAAATATAGATTCCTATATGAAGGGTGGCAGATCATAAGGAGGTAAGGGACATTTTTCCGAAAACTTTTTTTTGCATAGAAAATTCTTATAAAATCCAATACACATATTGTCAAAAGGATTTGCTCGAAATCGCATTTTTAATGTTAGTAATAAAAAATTAGTTGCGCAAAAAGAGGTAAGAGACATTCGGTACTTGACGCCCACTCAGTATGCGCATACGCAGTGTCAAAACTCCAAACTCCATTTCCTCGGAAGTAAATAAATTTTTTTAATTAAACTTTTCTTTTCTGTATTCAGCATACCCATAATATCTCGGAGGCATATTTTTCTTCTAAATTGAAAATTAAATTTTTTATTGCGATTTGAAGCCAAACTTCAGATGCAATAAAATTCTAACCTCAAAACTGAAACCTTATTTTCTCAAAACTGAATTACCTTTTTTTCATCAAACTTTTTTCCCCTGTATTCAACAACTCAACATCTCCGGAAAATATTTTTAGTTTTTTTTTAATTGATTATTTAATTTTTTATCACTGTCCAAAGACTACTCGGACCGTGTGAAAAAAAAATGTCAACCCGATTTTGTTAACTTTGTGCTATATTACCTCATAATTGGTAAGTTATTTGCTATAAAACTTTTTTGCTATAGATTCAGGAATACGTCAGCTCGCAAGCATATTTTTTTTTTCGTTTTAATTGCGAATTCGATTTTACAGAATGTTTTTTTCCTCTCCTGTAAAATTGCCATTCTGTCCCTTGCCTCCTTATGATCTGCCACCCTTCATATAGAATTAAATGCCGCATCTTTATTTTATTTCGAAATATTTGTATCTGATATAGTTTTTTGAAAGAATTGTAAAAAAAAGCATTTTTTAAAAAATGTTTTCAGTTTTTTTTTAGATTTTCAGTTTAATTTTCGTTTTCAACTCGCTCTTCAACTCCTGTTAAACTATCATTATTTAAAATTCATTACAGTTTCGGAAAATAATATATATATATTAAAAAGTTGGTCAAACAACCACCGCAGGGTCCCCTGGGAGCGACTGCCATCCATGGTATTTCTGTCGGTGACATCTGTGCCAAATGTCACATCAAAATAATCATTAGTGTTTAGTATACGCTTGTTTTTCTGAAGTACAAAAAGTGCATTCGGCGATTTTTACAATAAGTGAAATTATTCAACAAAGAAGTTCCATTAAATTTTGTGTGCGGAATCAAATTTCTGGTGCCGAAACGTTCAGAAT
>JAUMHM010000050.1:15479134-15494596 GCA_032362435.1 Melikaiella ostensackeni | reverse complement strand
AGATTCGTAGTTTTGCACACGATTGAAACCTGAAACACCTCCTTTCATCATAATGAATCATCGTGAAAGCATTAAATTTATTAATTCTTTAATTCATTGTAATTAAAATAGTGAAGACAACATATGAACAATTTAAAATTTAAACAAATTTTTTGTCAATTCTCTTACAAAATCAAGATTAACAAATCTAGTTTTTGGAAAATTCTATTCTTCAAAAATCTAATGACTTTCGAATACTTTTCTTACAATAAAAAATCAGGCGGCCGGTAACGTTCTTCGGCAATAAGTGAACTGTACAGATTAATTTATGTAAAGGCTAATATTAAACGCTGTACAAACAGGCAGTAACTTAGTTCAAGAATCTTGAAACTTATTGAGATTCACGAATATGTACGTTTCTCCAAATGAAAAAAAAAACATACAAAAAGGAATCTACTCTACGATGGTGCATGAATTATCGTAAAATGTACATATATTTGTCGCTATAAAAATATAAATCGACGATTATACAGTAGGTAAGATTAAAATTTTACTCGCGAGACATATTTTCGTTTCAACGGCTTTCTAAAAATTAGGTCAGTTGAAGGAGCTGTGAAAATAAAATACACACTTTTGTGTCGGAATTGACATTTGTACTATTACATTATTCATGAAATCTTAAGATAACACAACATAATGTATCGTTAAATTTAATATTGTGTATAGGTATATAAACAAACCAAACTCATAATTAAGAAGCTCATTTCATTAAAAAGCAGCTCCAGTAATTACACCTAATAAAATATTTCTATTAAGTTATCTAACGTGCGAGTTTAAGTTTGGACGGACTTCTCAAAAATATTCTCTTGGTACTTAAACATTAAGTTACATTTGATCGCTGCTAGCATTCAATTTCCTAACTTTTGAAAACTCTACTACAAATGATTTAAAAATTTATCGATTTAAAAGTATCCAAATGAGATCTTAAGCTAAAATGAAAACTATGATTGCTGAGTATCTTTTACTCAATTCTAAAATAAGAAAAAGTAAAAAAATCAAGCTTTGGTTTGCTACTGTGAGATTAATTTTAGTTTTACCAAAGAAGACGAAATTAATTTTTTGAAATCTCATAAATCAATTTAATGTTTTACAATCCAATGTAAGATACGAAATAAATTCATACAAAATCTACAATTAATTTTTAGAAGCACTATAAATGAAATATCTCGAAGAAGTAAAGGCCGAGATTAAGAGGCGTTTCGCCTTGGACGGTATCAGATAATGACTTTGTGCTTTACATGAACCGACTTTCAAATTGTGTCGTTTGTACTCGAGTTTACTTCTCGTCTCAAAAAGGACAATAAAATGCCCTGATCTAGTTGTCGAGAACATAAACGCAGACAGCTAAGATTCTTATATAGCTTGTATAAGAATTGAGATTCATAAAATTAAGGCACAGTTGTACAATTTCGAACACTAAGACTCCTTTTCTCGTAAATATAATAATAATCTAATAATTAATAACAATAGTTTCGAATTTCTCTCTAGAATCTCTGTAATGAGACATGATTGGACGGAAGAAAAAGTCGATGCGGAGAGTCGTAATTGCATTACGCTTAATAGCGATTCACTGTATGTGAAAAAAAATATATTTATAATATATCACATTCTCTCTTTCCTTTTGATAATCTCTCGGTATCATATACTCCAGCATGGACACTTTAATCAGTAATTGATATAAACTTTCAGTATGTATTCAATTCAAGCTTTTCAGTATTCACTTTAACAAAGAAAGACAATCGCAATTGTTAACAGATCTTTGAGCCTTCTTAAGGCACTGATTATATACATATCTTTTATTTTTTAAATTGACTTTTAGATAAAAAGGCTACTGAGAATGTACGAAAATATTATAGAATCGCTCTTTCTTAATAGTCTTTATAATTCTTTTTCACAGTTTTATATATATATATATATATATATATATATATATATATATATATGTTCTAGGTCTGTTTTTTTATACGGTCTGTTTCCGCAAATCGCATTTTTTGCGCAATTTCAAGTGATATTCTCCTAAAAAATGAAAAGTATTTTTAACCTACGCTAAACTCTTGCGATCTAAAATACCTGATGAGGATGACGATGAGAGATGCAAAGATAGTGAAGAAACTGGGTGATGTTAGATTTGTTGCGAAGTTGTAAATCGGACAGTATGGGCACTGCGAACTACCGCAAACTTCGCAAATGTTGAGAATGTAGGTTGGCAGCGAGTCAAATATCGTCTCGTTGAAACGTTCTGAAATTAAATTGATTTCATGCTAACTAACGTTACTTGAAGAGCTTAATTATAAGTGTAAAAAGAAAATAACGCGTTCAGAGTGGCCGTTGAAATTTATAAGAAAATTGCCAGTCATCACCGGCTTTTCCCATTTTGTAGCAATTGTTTCACGGCCATTAAGATTAAAAAATGCAAGCTTTCAAAATAGAACTCTTTTTAAATCGGATCAATCAAAATTAGAAATTCAGGCATTTAAAATTTAGCAATTTCAAGTTGAAATGTTCAATAAAGGATAATAGGACGTATCAAAAAAAAATCATTGCTCGAAGTTCTAATAACGATGAAATTTTTTTTTGGGAGTCAAAATCACTCCCCTAAAGTTTCATAAAAAAAGAATTGTTTCTGTTTCCGCATCGTAGATATAGCTGAGAATCACAAAAACGACACACTTCTTAAAATTTGAAAACCAAAATTTTTTTTTTGAGATTTAAATTATCAAACAAAAATAGTTCAAAGCAACTAGATTTATACCTGTACAGCGATAATGTGACAAAAATATTTTTTACCCTCCATAAGTAACTTTGAAAATTGAAAAATCGAAAAAAATCCAGTTTTTCGCTATTTTCTTAGAGTTACGGTAATTTCTCGACTATATGACCATATAACGTATCACATACATTAATAAGAATACATTTGTAACATGTTACAACAATATATAAGGAATGTTGACAGTAAAATAATTTTTATTGACTTTTAATTACAACAAAATATTTAGTATATTGCTCTTTAATTGATAATAAAATTAATTTTCAGTATCTAAATTATCAGAAAAAAAAGTTCGAAGCAAGTGGATTTATACCTATTTAGCAAAAAATGATTTAAATATTTTTCACCCTGCCTAAGTGACTTTAAAATTTTTAAATATCGGCAAAAATCGAACTTTTGGCTATTCTCTTAGAGTTACGGCAATTTTCTCGTCTATTTGACCATAAAATGTCTGGCATACGTTAAGGGAAATATATTTTCAATATGTTACATCAATAATATATGAAGAATATTGATATTAAAATCATTTTTAATGACTTTGAATTACAATAAAATATCTAAAAGTGATATATTGCTCTTTATTACACAATAAAATTAATTTTCGAAACTAATTTTTTGCTATAAAGGTATTAATCCACTTACTTCGAACTATTTTTCTGATAATTAAGATACGGAAAATTAATTTTATTTCCAAATAAAGAGTTTTTAAAACAGCAAAAATGTTCAGACTTTCAAAAAGGATCCTGCACAAAAAAAAACTTTTCATAATTGATCGAAGTCCTTTTGGAATTTTTTTTCTAGTATCACTACAAAAACAAAATAAATGAGTGTCAGTAAAATCCACCCAAAGGCCTTTTCAATACATTTTGTGCGGGGTTCTTAGGTGTTACAAATTGTAGAATTTTCAAATTTTCTAAATTGAACACTTTAGAATCAACACTTTCAGAATTTCTGAAATTTTAAGTTTAAATCGCAGAAATTGTGAAAAATTATTTTTTCATGTAATATTAAGTTATACTTATAAAGTACTTGAATATGATTTTCGACTGAGAATTGATAAGATTTCCTATCCAAAAATTAATTCTCTGTCATCATTTTCATCGCAAAAAGTTAAGAGTTTGAAATTGTAAACCTTCAAAATTGAACTCATTCTAAAAAACGTTAAAACTAAAAATATTACAAATTATAAAAATTCCAAATTAAAAAAATTAAACCTTGGAGGTTTGAAAATTGAACAATTTCAAACTTTGCTTAAAACTGGACAATTTTTAAAATAGAATTACGAAATTAAAACATTTTTAGGGTTATTCCAGTTATTCCACAGATGCCACTTATGCCTTGGGACCACAGGTAACCCTGGGAGTCCCGAGGGATAGGTGGGAGTCTGAGTCGCGAGTCGGAACCCAATCCAACTTGATCCAACCCACAGGACCTCACCTATTTCTTGAGACCTAACCTATCCCACGGTACCCCCTCTAACCCTCGGAACCCTTACTAACCCCCGAGATCCCCCTATTCCTCGAGACCCTCTTATTTCTCGGGACCAACCGTATTTTTTGTTGATTAAGTACCGGCCACAAAACCCTTTTCTTATATTTGAAATTTTATAATTTTCGACGGTTTATTTAAAACTGTACACTTTTGAATCATATTGAATCTAATGCCTTTAAAAGTGAACAATTTTAGGGCTAAACATTGCAAACTAAATGATTTTGAATTTAAAAATCTTCCAAATTGAACCTTTCATATTTAAATCATCGACAAAATATAAAAATGGAGTGCCAACGGGGGGAAACGCGAATCGCAATTAGAAAGAGAAAGGATATTGTGGAGGGAACATATCTCTTTCTGTCAAGCAGGACTTGTGGAGAACGTCGAGCGTAAATTGATAATAATTCATAATCAAACTTCTCCACCAATTATCTTCGAGTGGAAAGGGATAGATAGGTTGCCCTTAACAATGTCCTTTCTATTTTTAATTGACATTCGCGTTTTTCGCACTGATGTAAGTGAACAGTCCATTTCCATATATAAGTCGATGATTCAAAGTCTCAAAACTTGAAAATTTGAACTAATTTTTATACGAATTTTTAATACGTACCAGGTGCATAATAATCGTAGACTCTAATAGGAAGATACCGAGACATATTCGCCACTGGGAACCATCTTTCTAAAGTAAATTCCACACAGGTTTCTTCTTCATCGAGATAGTCGAAGTAGAAAAGCACCTTCTGTTCAAGGAACCGAGCTCTTTGAAGATTTCGAATTCGCCTTGAACGGATATATCTATCCAGGTTCTGTTGTTGAATTATATATCCCGTTGGTACAGCCACATCCAAAACCGCCATTCCTGATCGCATAGACTCGTTCGTATTTATCCACCTGTAAGAGTTTATGCAACATTTTTAATAATTTAATGAAAATTAATAAATTTGATAATAATTATTAAGTTAGAGTTGTAATAAATATTTACCTTTGACAACTGGTGTAAGATATGTGAGACTGATTTCTTCCATGGAAATTGGCTCTGGTTCGTAAATCGAAGGCTTTTACTGGTGGCATAGTTTGGAATTTTTGGATATCGACGTTATATTGAACAGACATTTGTAAAATTGCGTATCCTGCTCCATTTGCTTGTACCTTTACAGTTCCCCATGCTTCTGGTATCTAAAAAAAGTAAGTTTCCATATTTTTAATTAAACTTATAATTTTTCAAATCATAAGACAAGTTTTAAAAATTGTGAATCAAAGTAAGAATGGAATTAAATAGTTTACAGTAGAGACAACTCCATTTTTCAGGATCGATCCCTATTATTCAAATAATAATAATAATAATAATAATAATAAAATTAAAAGATCATCACCTCAACCGACTGAAGTGTAGCCAAGTTCTTCCTATCAACATGAAGTACTTTCGTTTGTCCGGGCAAAGAGGTAGCCTCAATGGTAACACTCAGTTCCGAAACCTCTCTCAATCTCTGCGTCTGTGTATAGTGCATCAAAGCTTTCATCGCCCAAGCAGTGTCTCTCGTAGTAGCCCAACCTCCATTCGTTAATCTCTGCGTATTCAACCACCTAACAATAGGCTGAATCAAAAATACCTGTTGCCTAGCTGTATATAACAACAACGCATACGCCGTGGTTTCAATATTCTCCGAATCATATTTATAAGGCAGACGAGGCAGCAAAAACGGTTTCTGATTTTCAATTTTATAAGGTGGTTGCGGTATAGCTTCTCTTCCCCAGTACATCAAATCCCCTTCAATCCTGGAGTGCCTGTTCAAAATTTCAAACGCAAACTCCTGCCTACTCGAAGCCTTTTCTTTCAGGGCATACGCAACTATTGCAATCTCATAAGGTTGTCCAAAATTCTCCAGATATGAAAGTTTCGTTTCGAGCCATCTGGCAGCATTATCCGCAGCCAGAGAGACTCTCGTTCCCAATCCATGCGGAAGATCTTTAACACTTGCCAAAGTTATCAGAACATGCGCTGTGAGCGAAATATTCCTGTACCGATTAACACCGTCCTCATGATAAGTTGTATTCATTTTCCTATCCGGTAGCCAACTAACTTCATAAAACGATCCTTCTTCCGTCTGGTGCTGCAGCAACCACAATACAGACTTCGAAATCACTTCAGGATCAATGTATAAATAATTTTCGTACTCGTAATTACTTGCAGCTTCTTGGAAAACATAAACACTGTAGGCAGTGAGCCAAACGCTTGGAGAAGACTGATTCCAGTCACTGCGGAAAAGGCTAAAGGAACCATCCGGATTCATGAAGGAAATTTGCTTCTGGTACATGATATTCATATAGTGAAAACTGATTTTCTCCTGGGTTCTGTTTCTTAGATTAACAGCTCTCATATGAAGGGTTGTGTACAAATGAGCTGCGAAATTGAACATGTTCTGCTCAGCACAGTCCATTGGTAAATTCATCAAACTCGTTGCATTCACGGGCATTGTGGGGAAGATGGGTCCAACCACATCTCCCACGATGCTGATCGTCGCTTTATTGGAACCAAAGACGTAGTAACGTTCCTCCTGATAAGGGATAATTGGGGTCTCGGTGATATTAACGTGCATGTACTGGAAAACGTAGGCTCTGTTACTAAGATCTAGAAGGACAGATTCATGACGATACTGCGGAAGTCCATCTGCTTCGACGAAGAGGGTCCGGGTGACAGAGTCGCTGCCGATGAGGGCGTTGGCGTAGATGTGGACTTTTATCTCTCCAAGTCGAATGGGCACTATAGGAAGGTAAACGATGGCAACGTCCTGCGCCTTGATCCAGATAAAGAACTGGTGCTCGCCGAAAGAGGTGCGGGGTTTGTAGGATTGGACGAAACCGTTTTCTTCGACGTGAACAAATTTGTAGTCCTTGGAGCCAGTTAAGACGACAGTGGCTTCGATGTTGTTCTGCAGGTAGTTAAAAACAGAGACCCTGACGCCAATTTGTTCTCCTTGCTTGCTGCGGGTGGGCATTTCGACGTTGATGAAGAATGGAAGGATGCCGATGTATTCTAGAGCCTTTGGTAACATTCCGAAACCAACACTGGGACTGACACTGAAAGCGGTGACCATCCAGTGGACGGGACGTCGGGGAACGTCGATGTTGAAGACTTGGCGACCATGGGGTCCGATATTTACGTCTTTCCAGAGCCAGACGTTGTCGTATTGACGTTGGATACGATTGAAGCGGAATTTTCGGAATTCGGTGATATCTGTCAAGTTTCCTGCGGCGCAACGAGTCTCGTCGGTTCCATCTTCGCAGTCGAAGATGCCATCGCATTTCTTTTCTAGGCGGTAACAGCGCCCGTTTAGACATTCACCGAAGCCGAGAGTGCGATTGCAGATTTCTGGTTTACGAAAAACGATCGCGTCTGTGAAGACAACGAGGCCGACATATTCAAAGGTACGGTTGACGTCGATTCCGAAACTGGAGGAAGGGAAGTAGACAACCTCATCTGGATCTCCGTCGTGGAAAAGCCAGGTGTGGGAGTGTGTACCTATTGAAAAAAAGATTCAATTAATTTTTCTTTTATGAAATTAGTTGACTAAACTCAATAAAGCAAGGAATGTGTAAAGCGATACTTACACGTTAAAAGAACCTCTATCGGACTGTACGTCTAAAACGACCACCCTGGCGTTGATCGTCTAAACTAACCATTCCGCTTTTTGAGTTCTTTGAATTCTTTGTATCCCTTTGAATTCTTTTGAATGGCTTGAAGCGTTTTACAACTCTCTCAAATTATTTTTAATTCTTTGAACTTCCTTAAAATCTCCTGAATTCTCGAAATTCCCTGAAACCCTAAATACTCTGTTTTCGCCGAATTCGTGGAACCCCTTGAATTCGTGGAATTCCTTAATTCTTGTGAATTCCTTGAATTCATAAAACTTCTTGAATTCTTCTAAGTTTCTTGAACTTTTCTAAATTTCTTGAATTTTTATAAATTTCTTCAATTCTTATAAATTCCTTGAATTCGTGGAATCCCGGGACTTCAAAATAGCTCGGAGAATTTAAGGAATTTAGGAAATTCAGAGAATTCAGGAGATTTTAAGAAAGAAGAATTAAAAGTATTTTGAAAGAGTCTAAAAGCATTTCATGAAATTCAAAAGACTATAAAGAATTCAAAGAACTCAAAAGAATTCAAAGGAATTCAAGTGAATTAAAAATAATACTAAACCTATCTGCTGTTTGGTTTGGTATTTAGCGCCGCGTATGCGAACTAAAACGAGGGGTCAACTCAAAAAGCAGAGTAGTTGGTTCAGACGACCAACGGCAGTGATCGCTTTAGACGTACATTCCGAGAGAGGTTCTTTTAACCTGGGGGTATCGAAATTGTGTTTTTTTTTTAAATTTGAACACATTTTTATAAGATTACGATAGTATTCTTGATAATTTATATGCATTTTTAAAAAAATACGAAACGCAAAATACCGTTAGTTTCTTCGTCGAAGTGGGCCATTTTCGAAATGACGTTTGCGTAGGTCAATTCGTTTCCAGCTTGCATAGTGTAAAATGATCTATCAATTCCAGAAAGAGCCACGTAAGCACCAGGTTCTCCATAGATAGCAACTTCCACATTCTCTCCAGTTCTCGCCTTTCTATTATTAATAAAAACAGTAAAGTTGTTTCTCGAAATTCCATTAACTGGAAAGGTCAACGAATCAGCGATCACTTCACCATAACGACCAACATAATAGACAACTGCCGTGGCTACTGGAGCCATTTCCGGACTCAAGGGAACCGCAAAGGTCCTTATATTGTGTTGCATATTGTCCTGCCCATTCAAGAGAATAATTCCCTTTGACATGATGATGTAATTGAACGTATCTATGTAGAAATTCGTCTGGACGTGAAGCACCAGGTACTCTCCAACTTTCGGCTTGTCAGTTGAGGTCGAAACCTTGATATGTTTTTGATTCGGTGACTCGTGAGCCAAAAGCAAAAGTTCCGTATGTGCTGAATGTCCTTCTCCGTCTGTTAGAGTTGCATAAACTTTCATGGAAATCACATCGTTCAGAATTTGTTGCGCTCGTTGAGGACTCTCACTGAGACCAAGTTCCTTTCTTAGGTCTACCTTCATGGACCAAATTGCACTGTTTTCAGCAGATAGTTGGAGAAATCTGTTGTCGAGGGATCTACGACCACCTGTTCTCATTTCAACGTCTGCACGAATATCCATTCTGGCGCCCCAAAGTTGATTTGGTCGCAGAGCCGATCCGTCGTGGAAGGAAGCGACAAGGTTCAAGGAAAAGGGCATGGCGGGCTTGAAAATCTGTGGCGAACCACCGAAGAAGTTAACTTTGACGCTAGAATTATAAATTCGGGCTGAAGAGTAGCCGACTGTGATTTCTTCTAAAAATCTCTCTCCTACTGTTGCCGTTACTACTATTTCCATTCCTGCGACCCCCGAGGCCGACGGTACCAGCAATTCTCTCATGGGGTATCTGAAACTGAAGTTCAAGAGGAGTGTTAGATTTTGGGGTATTATTGATTTGTTCATTACTAAACATTTTAACATGAATTATTGTAATCTGAAAAATATTTACCTGAATGTACCGTTGAAGAATCTCAGAACAGGCATCCGATGTCCGGTCTCGTCATAATAATGACGCTGAACTTTGAACCATGATGGATAGTGTTCATCGAAATCGAAATACCTCTCTTGAATATCAAATTGTTGTGAAGTAGTGCTAACGTAGTTTCTATTAAGTGGCCTGAGACTAGCTTTCAAAGTAAGGTTTCCCTTGACTGGTGCGCCAGAAGTGTAATTCGCCTGTACAATCCCATAAATATATGGGTCTGTATCGAAAAAAAAAGCTGGCATAGTCACATTGACTTCAAATCGAGTCTGATAGTATTCTTCTACGAAGAAAGTTTTTTCCTCTACTTGACCCTGAGCAATTACTTGAATTGACCAGTTTCCAAAAACAGGTTGATCAGATAACTCGTAGGATAAGGAGACTGTTCCCAAGTTACTCTGTCTACTCAGCCATCGACGCATAATTCTTCTCTGGGGATCAAGTATATAAACATCAACGGGGTTGTTGAAAGCCTTTAATTCTGTATTTATCGGTATCGTTCGGAAACGAACTGTTTGCCCCTGCATGTAGACAGGTTTGTCCATTTGAATAAAGATCGTCATCGACCTTTGAGAAAATACCAGTCGAGTTTCGTTCAAAAATGCTTGACCACCTGTTAACGTGTTGTACAATCCTTCAACTCGAAGCTTATAATCACCTTTCACAGAAGTAGATGGAACTGGAAGCATCAAGGTTTCGGGAATACCTTCTTTTACTTCCTGGTGATCCGCTGATAGTTCGACGCCGTTTCTTTGAATCGATGTTCGAACCATCATTGGCAGGGGACTGTGAAGTACGTTCACTGCCACTCGATAGACTTGCCCTGGTCTTACCATTCGAGAGGCAACTATGAAGTAGGTTCTGTAAATTTAAACCAATATTTTAGAAAACTTTGTCAACTTAGAATCAAATTATGCATATATTTTTTTATATTCACTATTAACCAATTATGAGCACGAAAAAAAAATATTTTAGAATTTAATTATTTGAAACATACAAAAATTATTTATTTTAAAAATGTTGTTTTTGACTCAACTCTTTTTCTTATTGTTTCTTAACATTTTCTTAAAAATTATAGAACTTTAATGAATGATATCTTATTTTCCCTGAAAAAAGTTTCTCTAAAACTTGACCTTGTCCAATTTTTCAAAATAATTCTTTTAAATCATTAAAAAAATCATTTTTAAAATGACTGTATAAATAAATATCTATACTAAACTTTATGCAAGTTGATTTATTTTAAAAAATAAAAACATTTATTTAATAAATAACTTTTGCATGTTGCAAAGTTTTTCATGAAAAATAATCTTTTCTCTTATAAACGATACTACAATTCTTGTAAGTATAACTGAAAATTCTTTTTACCGACTTCTGTTTTTTCGTTCACATAATACTTTAAACCGATGGTGCAAAATTTCAGCTATCGCTTATGTTTGAATTCTCCCAGCTAAAATTCAATTTGCACTTGAAATTAGAAATATTTAAGAAGATTGTATAATTTCAAGTTTCAATTTGAAATGTTACAATTTTTAAAGGCCTCCAATTTTCAATTATATCATGTTCAAAATTTAAATTTTCAATTGTTTAATTTTCAAGTTCTAGAAAAATTGATAAAATGTGAAATCATTGAATTTTGTAATTTACCATTTTTGAACGCTGCAATTTGAAATTTTTCCAATTTTGATGATTGGCGCAAGAGATGGCTCGCTATTTATTAATATTATTATTCAGCCCTAAACACTTCAACACTACCAATACCAAAGTTTGAAATTCAAAATTATTTTATTTTATGTATCTATACTTAAAAGTTGTTGAATATTGAATAGTTCAAATTTAATTTGTAATTACTCGCAATCAATTGTAATCACATGCAATCGATGTACATCGAATCTTAAAGTAAATGTACCCCTCGAATGAAAAACAGCTTCGTAAATTACTACTTCGCATCTTAATTTTTTACTTACGCTTCTCTTATGATGACATTATCTCCCTGAAATCCAGGACTCCTGAATCCTCCTCCATAATTGGGATTATTAGAATCTAACGTTACAGGATTTCTATTGTAACCAAATCCTGAACCTTGTTCTCTGTCTCTGTCTTGATTACCTCGGTAATTAAAGCCGGAGTTTGGATCCTGATTTCCAGAGCCCCTGTAGTTTTGGTCCCAGTCTTGACTTCCTGGCCTATAATTCGTCCCCGAATTCGATTCAAAGTCTTGACTTCCTGGCCTGTAATTGGCTCCCGAATTTGAGTCCCAATCTTGACTTCCCGGTCTGTAATTGAATCCTGAATTCGAATTCAAATTCGGGTCTCTTTCGTCGTATCTGCCCCAGGGTGGCCGAGTTGATGTGTCGCTTTGATCGAATCGGTCTTGAGGCCAATTTGGTGTGTCCGAAAATTGGGCTTTCCCGATTGTCAAAATTACTGCCAAAAACAGTATGACCCACATTTTTCTGAAAAATAGAATAATAATGGGCAACAATTCTTCAAAAATAGGTTTATTGAATTGTATATTTATATAAACTATAAATCATTTTATATATGTAATTTTGTATTACTTTTTACATGCTGTGAATTTTTATATATTCAATATAAAAAATTTTACGGTCAATATTATTAAAATTGTAATTTTTATATTGTGTACTATAAAAAAAATAATAAATTGATGAATAAAAAATAATAATAAAAAGAAAATTGTAAAGGCCGTGGCTAGTTCATGACTAAAATTGTTTCATCAAAAAAGGAAAGCACAAATCAAAAATAAAAAAAGTTAAAAAAAAAATTATTCATCTTTTTAGGGCGAACAGCAAAAATCTTGAAAATTTGATTAGCCGAGCTGTAAAAGAGAAGGGGGTTCTGTTTGTCTCGACAGGGCTATCCCTTGAAAAAGCTGGTCAAATAGACACTGCGAATTGTTGAAAAAAGGGCATATTACATACTATTCTTTGCGAACTGCAAATAATTCAAGATAAATTTTTTAGAAAATTGTTTTTAAATATCTCATTCAAAAAGTTTTCTATTTTTCGGAAAGTATAATTGTTTCTTAATTAGATCCTAAATAAAATAAAATAAAAAATTGTAATTAAATAAAATCACTTTCAGTAATCTATAAATAACTTACTCCTAATTATCCAGGAAAATTCCAAGATTCGAGCGGGGGAAAACGGGAGGAATTTTAAATCATCCACACTCGGATAGAGGTGGCCGAAAAACACTTTTTTCGAAATTGATAGCAGCGCAAGCAGTTTTGGATGCGAATAAACAAAATATACGTATTTTTTGTTTTAAAAAAAATTCATATTCAGAGGTGGCGCAAACCTCAAGAAGTTGAACACGTATTTCCAATAATAAAAAAAAGTGTTTGTACATTTTTTTACACAATTGTCGATATTAGGAACATCGAGTTGTCCCTCAAAACTTCTCTTCGCAGTTAACCCCCATAAGTGAAAAATTGGATTTTGCGAGTTTTTGGCGCTAATTCTAATTTGTTTGGGGTTTGTTTCTGTAAAAACTCTTTGTAATACATAAAATATTACTTTCCACTGACAAGAATATGTTTAAAAAATTTTTTTAACAATTTATTATTGTTTATAACTGTCTTCTCCTACAGTAACGCTAGAAAGTTGCAGTTTCTTCTGAATTTTTCAACTTTTCTTCAACTTTTTAGTAGACGCGAGCAGATAATTAATTAAAGTTAACAAAAATAATTGTTTGAACTACTTATTATCGTTTATAACTATCTTCTCTCATAATTCTAGAAAGTTGTGGTTTTATTTGAAATTTCCAACATTTATTTGACTTTTTAATTATAAAAAAATAATAAATTGTTTAAACAATTATGCTTGTTAACTTTGATTAATTATTACCTCACTCTAAGTGAATATTGCTATAAATGATAAAACATTGTTTAAACAATTTTTTTAAACATCTTATTATCAGTAAAAAGTAATATTTAATGAATTACAAAAAATTTTTACTAAAACAAGCCGTAAAAAAATAAGAATTAGCGCCAAAAACTCGCAAAAACCCAATTTTTCACTTATGGGAGTTTTTTGGGACCCTATAAAACAGGCTTATGGGAATGAAATACAAAAAATCCTAAAGGAAAAAATAATTAGTCAAGCTTATTCAAATTGACGGCCACAATTGCAAACGATAAAAATTAAAACAAAAATTGAAGTATTTTTTCTAATTGTATTTTTTTCTAATTGTATCATTTACGCATTACAAAGGAATTCGTCAGTTTTAAGTAAAAATAAAAAATCTTGTTTTATTACAATAAATTGTCGAATTCTGTTAAAACTGTATAGCACAAGGTGTAGACTATGATAATATTTTTATACTTTCACACATTTATTTCGAAAGTTTTTAAAGTTTTATGTATTTTTTTTTTGCTTTACTAAAGAATATTCCTAATGATAATTTTTCTCAATTGATTTTACAATCATTGTGAACACCTGCTTCCAACTTATTATAACACTGATGAATTCGAAATTTTGAATAGGACATTAAAGAAGTAAGCTTAAAAAAAAATTAATAACTATATTTTCAGTGGGCAACTATTAATAATAAAATAAAGTATACAACCACCCACCAACCTGTGTTGTTGTTCAAAAAAAGTAGTTTTTGGAACAACATAGTAGGTACTCTTAAAAAAAAACTCTTTCAAAGTAAATATAGGATTTATTTTGTAAAATGAATATTAAGTAGCAGTCCCTGAAGTGATCTCACTCGATAAAATACCATGCCGCCGACGCCCTCAAGCTTCTAATCACTGCGATCTACCGCGCTGGAGAATTGTTGATTCAACGATTCGCGTGCTTATCTTCTGTTTAGGAAACTTGAAATTGTCAGGGAGAGAAGATGGACTATTTGGGGATGAATTGTGAATAGAACTTTGATCATTTTCCCGTTAATCAATGGTTAATTATGACTCGTCCGCGTCGTAACGAACGGTCAACGCCCAAAATACCTGTCTGAAGAGTTGGAGTTTCCTACCTGCTTGCACGATGGCGTTCGTTCATTGTGTGTCACATATATCACACCCTGAGTTTTTCACCTGTTCCGTGAAACCGAAAAAGGCACTTTTCGCCGCGGTGAAAACACTATTGGCAAAATTAACGAAAGATACCACCGGAGGAGGAACTGTTCATAATAAGAACGTTTTCCTCAACACCCGGGTCTCCCTACTTGGCCTATCCTACACTATATAGTATATAATATACGTGACGATGGCCACTACCACGATTCACAGTTGCTACAACTATACACACTACTTTACTCACACGCCTGCATTGTTGCACACTCAACTGTACTCCCACACGCGGTCACGGATGGGCCGAAATCAAGACCGTACCGTTTGAATTTGGTGCCCGAATGATGATATATTTTTTTTTTCATTTTTTAACATTTATTTTATGAAGATGTGTTCAGTGTGACACCTATTTTTTAATATGAAATATGCTCGAAAATATCACAAAATCAAAAGCTTGATTTTCAAGAATTATAATTTTATATTTGGGATTTTCCAACCGCACAGTGGGGCAAAAAAAGTTTTTCCGGACA
>JAUMHM010000050.1:15449169-15470374 GCA_032362435.1 Melikaiella ostensackeni | reverse complement strand
GATTTCAAAGATTTGAACAAATTTTTAAATATTTCAGGGGATTCCACAGAATTTCGAAAATTCTATGCTGTTTTATATAATTTCCATGAATCTCGGAAGATTTGGGAGGATTTCATAGGATTTATAGGATTTATAAGATTTTAGGATATTTTAAAACATTCTAAGGGATTTCAGAGGATTTCCAAATATTTCAAAGGATTTTTAAGGGACTTCAAGGGATTTTATGAAATTTCTGAGGAAAAATTAATTTTAAGGGATTTTAAAGGTCCCTAATAAGGCATTTTAATGACTTTCCCAGGATCTCGATGGATTTCATAAGACGTCAAATATTTTAATGGATTTCAATGAATTTATCCATAAGAATTGAGGGATTTCAAATATTTGAAGATATTTTGAAAGATTCCAAGAGATTTTCAAGAATTTGAAGGGATTTCAAAGAATTTTAAAGATTTTAGGGTATTTAAAAAGATTCCAAGGAATTTTCAAGCGATTTAAAAATTTCAAGAAATTTCCAAGGATTTTATTGATTTTTAGGTGTTGCATCGCATTGCGATTTTAATCCGACATTTTTTGTAGGGTGGCTATAAGATTTTAGGACATTGAAAAAGATTTCAAGAAGTTTTTAATAGATTTCAAGAATTTGAAGGGATTCCAAAGAATTTTTAAGATTTTAGGATATTTTAAAAGATTCCAAGGAATTTTCGAGTGATTTAAAAAATATCAATAAATATCCGAGAGTTTTAGTGATTTTTATGTATTTAAAAAAATTTCAAGGAATTTGATAAGATTGAAGGGATTTCAATAGGATTTTAAAGATTTAAAGAGTTTTTAGTTATTTTTTATTTTGAGAGCCGCTTCGAGCGGCCTTCGATGTCCGCCGGCCCATCGGTGATTGCACCAATTCAATCCCACGGCCAGTTCGCCCCTGCGAAAAGTTAATTTATGCTGCTATTTTTAAACTATTTAAAGCATGTTTTTGTTGATAAAATAATTTTTTGCCTAAAAAAGCACACGTATTTAACAGAATTTGAACTAAGGCATACATTTGAATAACAAAAGCTTATGAATTGACTTTATTTTTATCTTTAATTACTTGTTTTGTAAATTTTATCAAATAATTTCGATTGAAAGTCAAATTTTTTTAAATTAAAAAAAAAAGAAACGCCGGATGATAAACCGAGTACGCTAGTATAGAATGAAAATACATAAATTCTCACGTTTAGCTATTTTTTTTAATATTTAAAGAAACAGTTTGGACCTGTTTGACATCATGTTAAAATTTTGAATTCATTCGGCACTTTCCTTTCGGGCCTTTTCGCCACTTTTCGGAAGAGATCGGAGTCTTCCTATTCCTACTCTTCTCTTCATAGCCATCAAAGGCCGAAGGGGCCAACCGCCAAAGTGGCCCAAAGCATGTCTTCAAAGTTTAACCCAGTTTAACCGTTGCCCTTTGTCAAGGTGTTCATTTGTTGTTTGTTGTGATGGTTTTTATTCATTCGTCTATTTACGAAATCACTGGCTAATATTGTTTTAACTCTTGTGACAACATCTCTTTGAATTAGGGAATCGGTAAGTAATTTCATATTGTATATTACAATAATTTACAAGGTTTACGAGAGAATGTTGAGGTTATACATGAAGTCGCATATCGAATCCCCGGGTGCCCCAGGTGCCGCGGTTTCACATTGTTCAAGAAAAAAAGAAGTAAAACGTGTTTCCTATTATTTAGAGAAGTAAAGAGTTCTAATACTTCTCAATTATTCTATTGTATTATTGATGTTTTATGTTTATAAAGAAATTGATAACTTGTTGTCAAACCTTCTAGGAACGAAGTCCTAATAAAAACTGCATTCAAAACGATTGGAAAAGTTCAATCGTTTCCAATCCTTGATTTTGTATTTTTTTCGAATCGTTGAAATAAGATATATATGGAATGAGAAAAATTGAATCGATTTCAGTCGATGAAACACAAACTTAAATAAAATTTAAAAAATTATTTGCACACTGTATGTCCAGAAACACTCTTAAAGCTTGAAATTCAAAAGATTTGTTAAGATTTTGCATCAGACTACATTTCCTCATTGGAACATACTCGCACTAGTTTATTCAAATTCTGTCGCTGGAAAATAAAATAAAATCGTAATAAAAAATATGTAAAATCACTTTTGCCACACCTGTAGTTTTCAATACTTTAAAAAAATGCCTTCTTACCAAGACGTGATGAAATTTGTGTGTCTACTGCGTAGGTAACCTACTGTTTTACCCAATTATTTTTATTCCAAAAATTTTCGAAAATCATTTATTTTTCATAATTTGGCCCCCTTGAGAAGATATTTATGTATAAAGTAATAATTAAATAATTAGTTTGTTGTATAATGAAAAACCTTATTTACTCTATTTTAAAAATACTCTGGACGATTTCGGAGTAAAAAATAAGTTTTTTCTTTACAACTATAAATTATTGTATAATTCCCAGACGTAAAATCAGAAGATTTATCATCTATTTATCATCAATTTACACCCCAAAAGGTAACAATTTCGAAAAAAATTGTATTCGTTTAACTACATGTTCTACAATTTAAAAATGTCTAATACAATGTATTAATAATAATTATTATATAATCATATTTTAGTAATAATAATAATTATGATATTAATAATAATAATCTAATAAAACGTATATAAAATAACTAATTGTGGATGTCATACTTTTTTGTGAACACGATAACTTGAAGACGGTTGCAGATAAATTGATGAAATTTGGAGGACTTATTTTCACCACTAATATCTCAAAACTGTCACAAGGACTTCCAAAAGTATTCATTAAATTTTTTTAGTACTTTTATAATATTTTAAAAATGAATTTTTTATATTCAAACGTTTTTCATTAACATAATGCAAAGTTTATGCAAGAATATAAAAGATTCCTTTCCTCGAGATAAATCGATTGAACTATAATATTAATACATATAATTGAAGAGTAAGGAAGATTATTTAAATTATTTAAATTAAAAAAATTGAGTTTTCATAGTAAAACTTTTTTCATCAACATAATTCAAAGTTGATGCAAGAGTAGAAAAGATTCCTTGATTCGAGGCGAATCCATTGACCTATATTTTATTATTTAATGTGTGTTATTGAAGAGCAAGGGAATTATGATCATTCATAATTCTATATTTTTACACTAAAACTTTTTTCATCAACATAATTCATAGTTGATGCAAGAATAGAAAATACTTTTCTTCTTAACTCTTTCTTGTCATAAAAAAGCTTTCAAAGAAGAAAGTTTTATTTGAGAGGAATTGATTGACCTATTTTTATATCTGCATTTTTTTGGTGGGTGAGAGACTCTGTCAAAGCACCCCTTGATATTTTTAAATATTTTGATTATTAAATTTAAATGTTAGAAGAAATCATAAACGTGCCCGCAAATCAATCATAATCATTTGTATTTTATTTTTATGTCATAATAAGTAGAGATCAATTTAATGTAGGTAATATCCCTTCTACACATCCCTTACTTACCCTTACTGTATAAATTCCTTGATCCCCGATAGTATAACGAGTCTAAAAACGAACGAGTTACACTTATCCCGAAAGGGACTCGGTCCAATGGTATAATAATAACAACAAAAATAAAACAATAATAATACCATAGAACTTCTCTCTTTGCTTTTAAGATGAGGGCGTTATTATATTTTCAATCATGTAAAATAAGTAAATGTAAAATAAAATCATAATCGTTAAAAATTTAATCATATTTTACTAATCAATTGCTTCAAATAAAATTAAAACAAAATATTGCACCAAGTTCTGCGTCTAAAATTGTCTGGCATTTCCAACATCATATATTTTTATTTTTGATAATATCGTCCTTTATTTATTAATGGAGACAAAAAAGATTAATAACTTTCAGGAAATACGTTTCATATTTTGGATTGAAAAGATTGAAAATACACAATGACAAATAAGACAATGGGAGCCAGAATAAAGAGAGAATTAACTCGACTAATGGACAAACCACCAGAAGGAATTAGCTGCTATGCTAAGGATGATAGACTGGATATTTTAACCGCTACAATTATTGGACCGCATGGATCTCCTTATGAAGGAGGCGTATTTCAGCTCGAAGTCGTAATGCCTGAAAAATATCCCTTCGAACCGCCAAGAATAAGATTCTTAACGCCTGTTTATCATCCAAATATAGACCAAAATGGTCTTATATGCATGGACCTTCTGAAAATGCCACCGATCGGTGGTTGGAAGCCAACGATTACCTTGGAAAATTTACTAGTTGCCGTTCAGTTACTCTTGGGGAATCCAAATCCAGACGATCCCCTCGTTGCTGATATTGCAGAAGAATACAAATTCAACACGATGGAATTTAAAAAAAAGGCCAGAAACTTTATGATTCAGAATGCTAGCAAGAAGAGGAAAAATGAATTTGATTGAGAAGAAGTTCTATAAGAGGCAAAAACAGCTTTATATATTTCGTAAGCATTGTACTAATCATTTCAATACAATATAAAATAATATTTATGCACTTTGTTCTGCAGAGGCCGTTAAATTTTCGTTGTTCACAACTGCGATTGCTTTCCCTCAATATTATAGACAGCGTCAAGAATCTTCGATAAAAATGAACTAAACGCTCGCAGTGGGCCTTTTGTTTAGCCACGCTAGTGCCACTCATTTGGAACTATTGGGAAGTACCCGTGAGACGTAATTTATTTTAATTAAGTTTTAATTAAAACTCATTTTCGTATTTCGCACATTCATTTCTTCAGTTCTTTCTAACGTTTAGTGAGATTTCCTACAAGTGGAATGTTATACTATAACAGAAAAAGATATTTTTTACCAGTTTCAAGATTTTGACTAAATAAGCCATCTTAAAGAACTGCTTTTAAAATTTATAGATATTTATCATTTTTTACGAGTGATTTGAGCCCGAAAAATGTTAGAAAGAAACAAAAATACATTTTAAGCCCGAAATTTGCAGTACGATATTAAACTAGAATATAAGCCAAATATTTCCTACTTTAATTTTTCTACTTTAATTCCAGTGAGCCTAAAGTTTTTGGCTGTAACAATAATTTTCAACTATGGTCGCTCCAATTTTAATTCAGGATTGCAGGTTCTCTTGACAATCAAGTTCCATAACAATCGATTTGAGATCGAAGAAAGTTAACAAAATTTTACAATGTACTGTTTATTAACAGACTTTTTCTCATAATATACGTACTAAATACAGTTAAATCGAATTTTCTACTACCCATTTTAAAACAATTTTGTGTTATTTTGCTACTCAGCGAGATGTGAACACAGCAATATTTTTTTTAGCCTCATGTTGCTTTATAGGCATATATAATGTGTATAGGGAACGAAAAAAAGCTAAGTTTATCACGAAAATTATTAAGTCCTTGGACCGCTCACACATAAAATTATATTAGCTAGAGAACAATAACGACTTCGAATTGAGTCACGATATTATTAAACTTCAGTCCTTTTATCTATTGATGTTAATTTTTGTATGAATGTATATCGATCCCAGTGATATTTATTTGCATTTTATAATTAATTACTGAGAATCCATAAAAATAAAAAAATCACTTTGGGAACTTTGATATGTAAATTCGGCGTTTTCATTTTATTTACGATTTTGATTGATTTAAAAGTTTAAATTAATATCGTAGCTCAATTTTAACAAACCAGAGGCACACATTAAAGGCAGTGAATAGATAGTGTAATGTTATATAAAATTCCCATGATGCTTCAGTGTACGATGAATTATCACAATATTTTGTACGTTTTGTATCAAATATGTCGCGGAATATGGATTTATGAAAAGAGTTCCCTTAATAGTGGTGGAATATTGGGCTTTTTAAAATGCATATAAATGTATTGTGTTGCAAATATCTTCCTATATTTATCAAAATATAATACTGAGTAAATTTATCTTGTTGGGTCCTTACAAATAAATATCAGATCGTTGATTTGTCATATTCGTATGACATTCTCTGAGCGTAGATGCACTTGACTTGAATTTTCGAAAGAAGGGAACAGTAAACCTACTCCGAAGTGACTCTTTTTCGTTTTAATAATTTTGCATTTAACGGATACGGATATAGATGAAACTATAGACAGATAGTTCACAAGATTACTAACTTGATAAGAACCTATAAACTAAAAATTTCATTTATAGCTGATGAATTCTTTCATCGCATCACCATGTAAATTCCTTCTTGGGATGTGCCTGCTTCTTCAGATTTGTGCGAGGTGATGTCTTTCAGACGCGGTGACATTGGAACATAATCAGAAGTATCTATCAAAAGTCGACCTATTACCTTTTCTTCAGGTGTAGGTGTTGTAGTACTGGGTGTATCAGATCTCGTGCCCCCTTCAGAATCTAATCCATCATCGCTAAGACTGAAATTTTACAGAAAAAAATGTGAAATTAAATTTCTAATTGATCGTTCGATCTAAATGACAATTCTTCATTTACTAATGGGAAAACACAAGCAAAATTTTAATCTCTCGAAATTATGCATTCTGGCTCCATTTAAAATAGTTCAAATTCGACGGGTTGATCACTCTTGAAATCTGGTGTACAAGCCTTCGTGAAATCTTTGAAATGTTTTGAAATCCTTGAAATCTTTGTGTAGTCATTGAAATTTTTGTGAAATCTTTAGAAATCTTTGTGAAATCTTTTGCAATATTGAAATCTGGTGTACATTCAAAACTAGAGTGGTCAACCCTCGTCCAAATTCATTTTTGCATTAGAAGAAGAAGCATTTTTAAGTCGAAATAATAAACGTAAAGAATGATTTAATAGTTCCAACCATTTCAAATAGTTTATAATCTGCCTGGTCCATTTGAGTTTTCTATTTTATTTAAATAATACCATTTTATTTATTCGATTTTAGCCAGGGCACTAAAGCCATGTTCTCAAATTCCAAGTCAGAAATTAATGAAATTGCACTAATTGAACGAAATGAAAACTGAATCGAGCGAGTAAGACGTGCCCTTATATATTTTTAACCATTTCCTAAAATTTTAGCACAAGATTAACATTTTTCAAATTATAAAGCCGCCTAATATAATACCATGTAATTTGTCTCGTGACACCCTTGAACATACCCTTAAAACTGACACACTGTACAATATTGAAATTACAATCGTGAAACTAAAACCTCTTTTCATACTCAGGCTTTTTAAATGTTAAATTATTCTAACTTAAATCGTTTAAAATTTGTAACTGTCAAATTGTGCCTTACACTTTTCAAAATTCAACAATTAAACTGAAATTGTTACGTTCAAAATTTAAAATTCAGCACTTTGAAATTTTAATCATTCACTTTCAAACAAACTGTTTAACTAATAAGGCTCTCAATTCTGAACGTCTAAATTTCATACAACCAAGTTCTGAACGTATAAATTTAAAATCGTTCAATTTCGAACTCATTATTTATCAATTCCATTTTGAGCGTAACTTTTTAGATATTAAAGCTTTCGATTTGAAATTCATATTTCAATTGTTTTTATTTTAAGTCAAAATTATTTAATTTAAAACGTTTTTAATTTTAAATTGTCCAAGTATGCAAAACTGTATTAATTGCATGGTTTTTTAATTTGAAAATTAGCGATTACAAATGACGAGACATAAAAATGTAATTTATGAAATTTAAACTTTCATTTTTAAATAATTCTAGATTTGAGAAAGTTGCGAGTTGACCATTTCAAAGTCCTAAAGTTTAAAATATGCAGTGCTTAAAACTGTGCAATTTCAAATTTGGGAAATTGGAAATTTGAAAGAATTTCAAGTCGAACTCATTCAAAATTGCATAGTTTCATGTGATATCAAGTGACATTCAAACTGTTCGGATAAACTTTTCTACTAAAAATTAGAAAAATTTCAAGTAAAAAATAAATTCACCTTCCATTCCTCGTAGAATTCGATTCACATCGACGTCGTGGTGGCAATGGTGGTGGTTGCAATTGCAGTCCACTTGAATTAAAAATAAGATCCTCCGGATCCTCATACAAGTTAGAAGGTAGTGTTATAGTTTTTGCAGGTTTACAGTCATCTAGAATTTCTTCATAAATTCCTGAAGCTATCGAAATATTTGAAACTCTTCTCGGACATGGTTCCTCCAGTTGATCGCAGCTGGCAACAAAAGTAGCAATACTCGCAGGCTCTGGTTCGTAAACGTTATCTACAGCACGAGCATGAGTCTTTGCCCTGGACTTCGAAGACATGATCAAACCGAGTCCTGCATTTATCAAATTAGAGGCAACCTTGCTCTTCGAAATCGGGAAACTAGTATTATCACTACTCCTTTCATCGTTGTAAATCGATACTCTGAGATCTCCTTCACTGCGGCTTAGTGGTCTTTGTGCAAAAATTTTGTGCTTCGGACCCCGTCCCTGAGTTACGAAATCTTGTAATAATCTTTGGGCTTCTAAGCAAAAGATGTGAAGTTCACCAACACCTCCTCGAAATTCCTTGGTTGTATGAATAACACAGATTCGTTTTACATCTTCAGGTCGACCGGAGGTTGATAAATGAAATTGACTGAATTCCTTCCATTCGAAATTTTGCACTATTTCTCCTGAATGAGCGTCTTTTACGAACACTCCAATGCTACTTGCAACCAAGTCTCCGTAAAGGCCTGTTGAAAAGATAAATATTTTAATAAAGATAGAGAATTTTCATTTCTTCGCTGTAAAACATGTTTTTTATACTATTTAAAAGTCGTACCCATTAAGCCAGAAGATCGGGAATGTGCATTATCGATAATAGAGATGCTGAGAGATCCCTCCATAAATCGATGCTTTCTTGGTCTCAAAAGTTGCCTCAAACTTGTCATCCAGCGCTGAGTATCTGTCTCGGATGCTGCGGATAAATACAGCAACGGTTTCTTATCTTTTTGGTAAAAAATACCAAATGAAAAGTGCTTGGTTTTGGATTCAGTGCGGCAGATCATTGCACTAGGTGGTATTTTTATTCGGTTGCCCTTTTCATTCGGTACAACAGATTTTCCACTGCTGATGCTGCAATCCAAAAGAACTTCAATACCATGGCCTACGTTTAATTTTCTTACAGCACACCAGTGTCTTTTCCAGGCTTTCCATGATGCCAATGATCTTTTTTTCACTCTGTGACTCATTCCTCTGTTGCCTGGTAGCTTCGCATCTACGAAGCCACAGAGTTCTGTGTCCTCTCCAGTCATTTGAGTAACAATCCTACAAACTATACGAGAATTTATTTATCAGATTGGGGAAAAAAGATCATAAAGGCGAATAGAGTATGTAACACAATTTATAAGTAGACATCACTATTTACGAGTTTCAAAAAATTCTATAAATTAATATTGAAAATATATTACCATTCTTAATCCTCAATTTTAAAGCAGTAGTTTATCGATTACAAATTGTCATATTAACTCTTTTTGATCCACCACAATTCTAAAATTGTTGAATTTTAAATGGTCAAATTTTCAAAAAGCTGATATAAAGGTTGTCAATTTTTACAAATCGTTAAATTATTAAAGCCTTATTTTTGAATTTTTGAATATACAACCACAAATAATGGAAAAAGGTGCTTTATGTAGTTTGATATTTTCGCTATTGTATAAGTGAAAAAGATTATTAAATAAAAAATAAATAAAATAGGTTAATGTTTTTTTCTGAAGTACTGCACCTGTGTCAAGTTACCCGCTACTTTCGGGTGATTTGGCGCACCACTACTATTGTTTGATATTGCAATACATATATTAATAATTCATTGAATTACATAACTTACATTTCAATTACATAGCTCACTTGTAATAAGTTATTTTGATTTCAAGTCAATTTAGATGTAACACATAGCGGTAATAAACAACTCAAACTACACAACCTGACATGCGATTTGCACTATTCTTCCACTGTTTTGTACAAAATCGCCTGCGATTTAACGACTGCGCCAAATCACCTGCCCACAGGTTGATATAAAATATGTGTTATTAATCGATGGCATTCTATTGCTATGCAATTACCAAAAGTTACCGAAAAAATCCTATAAATATGCTTGTAATAAAAATGTTTTGAAAAATCGATTGATTGTGCATTTTTTATCAATATTCGCGGTAGTGAATAGCCGCCACTTTAAAACAACGCGAATATCTTTTATCGAATGAACGTTAATTATCGTACCTGTATTAGATATTTCAGCCAATTCTTCACCGATTTGCATGAAAGCTTTCGGAATCAATAATAAATCGCAAAAAAATAACTTCTACGCATACACATTGTCCATTTTTTAGAAACTGGACACAGCAGATTCAGAAAACATGAACAATGTATCATTTTAGCTTTTCAGTCAACCTGTAGCCTATAATATTCAATAGTTACGTCAAAAATTTCAGCATAAATGGACTAGATGAAGCTCCAAGATTATTTTTCAGGGAATTTTGATCATGAATTATTTCTAGAGAAATTTTACTTTTTATGCCCATAATTCGATTTTCGATCATATAAGTCGAACTTTTACCTACATTATTCAACCGATTCGTCCAAAAATGTAAGGATAAATTTACTAGATGAAGCTCCAGGTTCATTTTCTTCAGGAAATTTTGATTAATTAATTATTTCTAGAGATATTTCACTTTTTATGTCCAAAATTCGAGTTTTTAGCAATTCAATTAACCTATAATAGTCAGTATGTTTATTACTAAATGATTAAGTTATTAAATTAAAGCTTAGCTGCGTTAAAACATGTTATTAGACTTCATATTGAGGCTGTTTGCTTATTATGCAGCAAATGATAACTAGGTAAAGCCTACTTGTAATTGGTCCTCCAAATAATATGTAACTGAACTGATAATTATATTTTAAATTATAATATATCAATACTAATTACATGTATAACATTTTGTTGAGTATTAGATATTCTATTACTTTGAATCGAGTATTTGATTTTACCAATAATTTTTATTTTTAAAAAAGTGAAATCTCACCAAAACATCTACGAAGCAAAAAATTCCAAGTAAAAAGTTATCAGAACAATTAAAATATTTCGTGAAGTTACAGAAATTTTGAGAGTGTATTAAAAGGGAAAATAAATGAAGACTTGGCGAGATTATTACAATTAAAAAAAGGGCGAAAATCTCGCCAAGTATTCAATTGTTTGCCCTTTCAACACATTCTCAAAATTTCTGTAATTTTATCTATTTGCTACATCTTAAAATTTAGATATTTTTTAGAATTACTTGGCGGAATTTCTTGCATCGTATATGCTTTTGGTGAGATCAATTACATATTATGCAAGAATTCAGACGATAGAACTATTTCGTGAGCTTATTATAGTTACTTTGTAAATAAGGATGCGCCAACTCTCCCTCCTCACCCCTTCACTTGTAGCTA
This sequence comes from Melikaiella ostensackeni, assembly GCA_032362435.1. Classification (NCBI taxonomy): domain Eukaryota; kingdom Metazoa; phylum Arthropoda; class Insecta; order Hymenoptera; family Cynipidae; genus Melikaiella; species Melikaiella ostensackeni. Next base: position 15,458,974 of record JAUMHM010000050.1, on the reverse strand, counting down.
TGACAATATTAAATGAATATTAAATAATGTTATAATATAAAGCATAATTTATAATATGTGTAATTGTAATTTCAAGACCTTAAAATTAGAAATTGCTCAATTTTGGAAACTTCTGAATTCAAATAGTTAAAGTTTGAAGTTTAAATTTTAAAAATGAATAAAAGAAATACTTTTCTGCATGCAGCAAATTTTGACTTGAAAAAATTTCGAAGTATGAGGAAGTACTTACTATACAGTAAATATTATTATCTACTGATACGTTATATGCAAAACAAATAATCAAATTCTATTAACCTGAATTGAAAAAATAAGCTTATTGAAAACAATATTCGTATAATTTTGTATATAAAATGTTACATTCTCTTTTCGCTCATGTGATAAGTGTAAAAATCATGTGACTGAAAAGTTTGCAAAAATTAAAATGAAATAAAATGATCCTCGAAAACTTAACCGCAATACGTCAAAACGAGAAAGAAATGAAATACGTTAATACTCATTGTTCACATACCTAAAAAAAAAGCGAAAGGCAAATACCCAAATTCAGATGCTCCATAAACAATCACGATACAATAATGTTAAAATTTGCACATTTTCGAGAGTATTATATATGTCAAAACATTTCAACAAAGAGCAGATAGGTTAAAATATATGTCGAAAAAGTAATCCTTCGTGACCTTCTTGAAATATGAATTTGTGAACAAAGGCCACAATGAACTAATTGAAAATCTGGAATTCCACTGTACAAAGTCAAACGACGAAGTGAATAGAATTAAAAAACTATCATTGTAAACGTCATGAACACAAAATCCGAACAGCAAGCCAGCGGCTTGTTGTCTCTCTCCTTATTCGTCGTCGCCATATTTGCCATCGATCTGATTGACTCCACCCTGCTGTCAGGAAATTAAATCAATTAAAATGTGCACTCGTAAGAGTTAAACCCCTAAAGCTACGATGAAATCAAAATGATATCCTACTTTCCAACCCTTCAAGTGCTCACAAATTTTCTCCTCAAAATAAACTTATAAATTAATCAAAAAATCAAATACTTAATTGAATATTTCAAACATGGTTATTATAGTTTCTGAGCTCGACGCAGGAGGCGCGGCAATCGCAAAACATATGTTACTGTTTGATTATTTTGGCAAAACAGGCACTGTAGCAAAATTGAAAAGATGAACGTGGAGGTTTAATTTCAAAGTAATTAACCATTGCATTCTATTATTCAAATAGTCGTACTTGATTAAATAAGGCGATATCAAGGGTACGTCTTGTTTTGTGTTTACAATGTCCAAAGAAAATAAAGCCTCTTTAAAAGAGGCACGTGAATTGTTTAGGAAGACTGAATACACTGATGTTGTAAAGTTGTGTAAGAAAATATTGAAAGAAGAGAAAAATAATTATGGAGCACTGGTTTTACTTGGTGCCGCTATGCGCGAGGTTGAAAACCTCAAATCTCAAACTCCTGCGCCGCTTAAAAAAGCGACTCAAATTCAGCCAGATAATCCTGTGGCTTGGCAAGGACTAGTTGCTTTTTATGAAAAAGAAGAAGATGGTCCTGAAAATTGGATGGAATTAATTCCAGCGTATTCTAAGCTTTTGAAGCTTGAAAGGTAGCATTCAAAATATTTGATTATAAATTTCTACATGTATATATTTTATTTAGGGGAGAGTCGGTACGTTTGGGAGACTCTTGATATTTTGAATTTTTATCGTTGAAATAATGGAACACTAATGTAAAAATTGATGTACACGTCTCATTACTGTAGCATTTGATGATCTTATCTATTTATTTCAAACAGGACATATCGTTCCCGCATATCCACATAAAATAATCTAACTCTACAATCTGTCCAAAACATACCGGTGCAGAGTGGGGCAGAATCGTCAAAACACGGCCAAAAGTCATATTTATTAAGTTTACCATATAAACTTAAAATTCTCAAAATAACATTCTCATACAACCAGTAAATCATGTGGTACAATATTTTTAATTAGCATTCACTTTTAACGCGTTTCTTAGCTAAAGAAACACGGCCCTATAGTAGTAATGTACTCGCAGATTTTCTATCTACAGTTTTAACACTTTTATACTCAATATTAGATTAAATCTTGCGGGATTAGTAAGGGCCGAAAAATTTTTATTAGATAAATCCAACTTTCTAAACTTCTATGCAGAATTAGTGGAATAAGATTAATTAGAAAGTGTGTCTGCAAGTAACACAGCGAGAGCATGAGTTTTAAAATAATTGTCAAAAGCGGTCAATTTGCTCTTATTAGAAATCAGTTCCTTATGATCTCTATTTTAAACCCTGAAAACATGTTTTGCGGTTCTTTGCGGTATTTAAAATTATTCTGAAAATTCTATCCAATTAACCTTCAAAAGAATTTGAAAAACTAACTCCATTATATTTTCAAAAAGTGACAAAACAGAATCAAATGAGATAACCTAATCTTGGCACTAACCTTTATTGTAATAATAGTCATTTCATAAGTAAAAATTACTTTTTTAATATCAAAACAGTAGATTTTGTATGATGCTAATGTAAAATTACACACAGTTAAGGTAAATCACTCAATTCACAATATTAAAATTCATTTTTTACTTTAATTTTTATATTATTTAACTTTTAAAATTTTCAACATGTATTTCTAAACGTCGTAAACACTTGATTAATTTAATGAATAATTTTCTTCTCGTATACGCGGTTGAATTGAGAAGTTTATTTATTAATTATAGATGGTATTTAAGCAGTACTAATGAGGAAGATTTGTTTTTGAAGTAAAGTGACTAATGTGAATTAATAATGTGACTAATGTTCTTTTGAAATCAACAGAAATCGGTGAAGTTTCTGAGATTTCCAGGTCTATTTTACGGATTCAAGATAAATTCATAAGAATTCAGAGTAAATTCAAAACAGATGCAGTTAAATTTAAAAGAATTCTAATGACTTGGAAAAAATTGAAGAAATTTAATTGGTTTCAGTAAAATGAGAGTGAATTTAGAAGAAATTAAGGAAATTCAAGAGATTTAGAGGCAATTCATAAGAATTTGAGTGAATTAAACCAAATTAAACAGAAATTAAAAAATTTCCATTGAATTTAGTAAAATGGGCATGACCAGAATTCAGAGCGAATTCACCAGAATTTAAGTAAATTAAACAAAATTAAAAAGCAAAAAAAATGGATGAAATAAAATTTGAGTGAATTTAGAAGAAATGAAGGGAAATAAGAAGAATTCGAGAAAATTCATAAAAATTCAAGGTGATTTTTTTTAAAATTCATTGAATTCATTAAGTTTGGAGTTAATTCAGAAAAATGCAAGGGAATGCAAGAAAATGTTGAAATCCAAAAAAACTCCATTGAATTAAGATAAGTGGGAGTGAATAGAAATCTGACAAAATTCACAAGAATTCAAGGTGATTTTAAAAGTCTTCAGGGTGAATTAAGACAAATTAAAATCAAAAAAGGATCCATTGAATTTAGTAGACTTCAAGTGAATTGTAAAGAATTCAAAGGAATTCAATAGAATTCAAAGTAAATCAAAAGAATTCAAGAAAATTCAGAAATAGGTGTAGACCTGAATGCAGTAATGGTTAAACCTTGGATTCTCTGTTATAATTTTTTAAAAGAAAAGTGACTAAAGTGTTATTTTCATTTAAAAAGGTGACTTTAGTGACTATCTTAAAAAAGTGATTTGAGTAAAAAAATGCCTAAAAGTGACTGCATGGAAGTCCTGTGCCGCATTTTGAGGATTCTGCCCCACTGTGCGGCGTGCAGTATGTTTTCGACACGAGGAAGTTACGTTAGGGACACTAGACAAAAAGTATAGAAACAGAATATTTTTAATAGCTGTTAAGGTTTTAGTATTTGAATATATAAAAACGGAATCTAATGATTTAGTGCCATCATTGATTATGATTAACAATAAAAACATATTTAAAAGTTTATTTAACCGTATAGCAATTGGTTATTTTCACAGAAAAAAATAAGTTGCTTCATATTAATTATCTTCAATACAGAATTCTATTTACCATTAAAAGTATTAAGTATCAAATTATCGAAGAAAATTTGTGAAATTTTTTATTAATACGAAAAAGTAAAATCTTTCAATTTTGGGGTTATAAAAGAACTTTCAATAGTTTGAAAATTTATAAGAAATTGCAATGTGTAAATTTTTAATTATAAATTAATTAATTTTAACTACACTTTTAATAACTTTTTTGCAGTGAATTTTAAATAAACTTACATACCTTAGATGAAATATGAAAAACCGTAACACAGTTAAACTAGTGAAGGTTATATTTTTTATCTAAAAAATATGAGAACTATTAGTGACATTAAAGAATAGGTTAAATTATCAATTGCGACCCTGTCCAACACGTATACCGAAAAATATTATCCGAAACGTACCGTTTTGACTTTTTCAGATACATATTATTAATTCAAAAGCTCCTTTTATGTTGAAACTCCTGACAAAGTTCATTAGTATCAAAAGAAGAATAGAACAGAAAATAAAAGCTTATACTTGATTTTATATTTTTAAATTGACTTGTCTCAGAGGTACTATTGTTCCAAACGTACCGATTCTTCTCTACATACAACTTTTGACATTATTATTAATTATTAGAGTGGTCGAAAAAAAAATTTTTGGCTATCATCTCAAAACCTTTTTTTAGGTATAAAAAAAATTTCCTTCGAAGCGCAGCTTGATATCTCAATTCTCCACTAAGCTCAATGAATTTTTAATAACACGTAAAAAATTTTTTTTACGTTTTTATCCGGTAAAACTACGAAAAAAATTTTTTCTGAATTTTTCATCAATTATTCTTGTAGGAAATTTAATTTTCTACAAAAAAGTCCTGAAGTAGTTTTTTCGTAAATTCAGAAAAAAATTTTTTTCGTAGTTTTACCGGATAAAAACGTAAAAAAAAATTTTTTACGTGTTATTTAAATGGGAAAATAAAAATTCATTGAGCTTAGTGGAGAATTGAGATATGAAGCTGCGCTTTGGAGGAATTTTTTTATACCTAAAAGAAGGTTTTGAGACAATAGCACTTGGGAAAAAAAAAATGTTTTTTCTTGGACCACTCTAGTGTACATCCATATTAAAACAGCCCACTTTGTCGCTTGTCAATAAGGGTCAACTTCAGGTAGAATTCAGTTTGAGGTTAACCCTTATTGGCAAACGACAAAGTGGGCTGTTTTAATATGGACGTACATAATTTTTGGTTCGTGATTTTTTTGGTACATTCTGTACGAGAAGTTAATTATATTCATTTTTAGTGTACACTAGATTGCTAGATTGCATCGGATTGCAAAAGATTGCTTTGGATTGTAAAGGATTACATGGGATTTTAAAGAACTGCATGGGATTTTAGAGGACTGCATGGAATTGTAAAGAATTGCATGGAATTCTACGGGATTTGCATAAAATTGCAAGCAGTGCATGGAATTGCACGAAAGTTTATAGATATCGATCGACATTTTATAGAGGTTGAATGGGATTACAAGGTTGCTGACAGAGTGTACACCAGATTACAGTAGTAATCAACCCCTCTATTCTATTTTTTTTAAGAAATTCTGTTTCAGATAATTCCGATTTTTACTCACCTCAAAAATCGTCGAAAGTGTGATCCCACCACGTCGAGATAGAACCCATGGTGGAACGACAATGTCCAGAGGAAGGTGAGGGAGTGTCATCATGTTTTTTAATGCGACACTTCCTGGCACTGTAACAGTAAAACAAAGTATAATGTAGATAATTTTACTCAATGCGACCTTGAATATATTAAAAGAAAGTGTCACAAGCCACGTACTTTTCCGAGGTTAATGAAATTTTTTAGAAATTAGTGATCTTATCACATTAACCCATTTGCTTTTAGTGTCCCAAGAGAAATTAACAAAGCGAAACTATTAGTTTCTGGATTACATAAATTAAATATGTCGGGAATAAAGAAAAAATGGAAAAGCAAATACATATAAATGATATAAAAAAGTCTGCAATTTCTCGTATTTCTTGTTGTTTGTGTTTTCCCAACAAGAAAATGTCAACAAAGCCTTTGTCAAGAAAATGTAGTGTGGGCGAATGTGGAAGGGGTACGAAACTTAGGTTTTAATTTCCGCCGCAATCTTCGAATCCCGAGAGAAATCAGGAGAATGTTCATTTACTCTGTCTTAGGGACTAAGCTTTATAAGAATTTTAATTTGATATAGAAACCATAAGGGAAAATCAATTTAATTAGTTTTTCTATTATTATTTGTGACAGTAAGATAGTGGCTGACAATCGTGCATTCTGGATTGTAATATCCCGTATTTTTGGGTATTTTGATTTCAGAGAAAAATTCTAAACATCAAGAACTTTGAGACTATGGGTGCCAATCTTGAATTACCTCTATAAGTATAATTTTATTCTCATTTAATGTACTTGAAGATACATATGACACCAATTTGCCATCTTTCCTTTCTTAATACACAATAATTATTATACAATTAACTTTGAAAAATATATAATTGAATATCCCCCATAAATTAAATATTATCTCAGAACATACCAAAAATTGTTAATAATTACAATTAGAAATTATTCAGTTTTGAATAAAGCTGCAATTGAAATGAAATTGCTACATTTTATACACATTTATTTTTTAAACTTTCATACTTTGGATGTTATATTTTTCGATTGTCTAATTTTGGGAAAATTAATTTATAATTGTTCAATTTCAAAGGCTTGAATTTAAACATTTTAAGGCACCTAATTTCAAATTGTATAATTTCAAACACATTAGCTTGAAGTTGTCAAATTTAAAATGCTTAATTTTTAAATTTTTAACAATTTTGTTTGTGTCCCTTCAAGAAGGTACTTTTAAATGCAATCTCATATAATTAAAAAGTTACGTGGACTTTTCAAGTCATTTCATCAAGTTTATTTATGCAAGAAGTATCTCTCAATTCAGATTAATTACAGTTGAAACAAATGTTGACATCTCAATTACTTTTTAATTGCTGCCCCATAAGACCCTTTTACTAAACTTAAATAACCAGTGGTGCGAACAGCCAATTAGTCATACTCGTATATCGCTCGCACCATTCGATTTGTGTAATTTAAAAAGAATTCCATAATATTAATACAGGCCTGTCGAAAGAGAAGGGCTCCTCCGATACCATGTGCCCGTTTCCATCTCCACTGACCGAACGAAGAGTCGACGACAGTGAGGAGTCAGTGACGTTGCTAGGAACAATTTTTCAGGGCGCCTTGAGGTGACCCTTTGCCTTTCACATCAGCCATCTTTAACTTTATCGTAAGACAAGGGAACCTAATCTGGATCGCGGATCACTGTATTGAGTTGTCAAAATAGGGATCTAGAAATCTAGTCCTAGATTCTTCATTTATAAGTCGGTACAGAAATAAGAAAGTAGTGTCACCCTAAGGCGCCCTACAAAATTGTTCCTAACAAATTCACTCACTCCTCCACTGTCGTCGACTCTTCGGTCGGTCAGTGGAGATGGAAGCGGTTAAGTGTTAAATTCGTTTTTCTCACAAAAAATACTATTGGAAACCGTCCTAAAAGTTGTGGCTACGGATATCGTACTCTCCTCGGCAGTCTAATTTTGGATCTGGCCCAGTTCTAATTTTGTCTAGGTCGACTAATCCCCTTATTTCTATAATATGTATGATCGGAAATTTTGTGAAAGTGTAAAAAAGTGTTAAATAATTTTCTCGAACAGTATAAATATATTCATATTCAGCTCTGGTGTAAAATCGCACTATTATTTCTCAACATAGTCTCCTTCGAGGGCTACACACTCAGTCCAGCGAGATTCCAATTTTTTCATCCCTTCAAAAGAGTAAGATTTCTCGATTACTTCTTCATTGGACGAGAATCTCTTCCCACCGAGTCAGGTCTTAGAGTTGGGGAACAGAAAGAAGTCGCACAGAGCCAAGTCCAGAGAATGGGGTAGATGAGGATTCAATTTGAAGCCTGGTTCGTGTATTTTTACCATTGCGATTGCGGAGGTGTGAGCCGGTGCGTTGTCGTAATGAAACAACAGCACTTTTCTGTGCGCCAATCGTGGCCGCTTTTTTGTACCTCAGCTTTCAAACGGTCCAATAATGATGCATAGTACGTTCCTGTTATAGTTTTTTCCTTTTCCAAGTAATCAATGAGGATAAATCCTTGAGAATCCCAAAATACTTTGGCCATCACCTTCTCAGTTGACAAAACAGTCTTCGCCTTCTTTAGCGCACTTTAGCCACGCAGTACCCACTGCTTCGACTGTTGTTTTGTCTCGGATGTATAGTGATGGATCCAGGTTTCGGCAACAGTCAAGAATCGAAGTAAAAAGTCCTGTGGATTCCGATTAAACTTCGCCAAACACTGCGCTGAAATGTCTTTTCGGTTTCGCTTTTTTGATCAGGAGTCAGCAATCGCGGCACACATCTTGCACACACCTTCTCAACCTCCAGTTTTTCGTGAAAGATGAAAGACTCGTTCAGTGAAGATGCCTATAGCTTCAGAAATCTCACGCACCTTGATTCGGCGATTTTAAATAACCAAATGATGAATTTTTCCACCATATCTGATGTGGTGACCTCAATTGGGCGCCCGCAGCACGCTTCATCTTCAGTTGTGGTTCGGCCACGTTTAAATTCGATTATCCAAAAATAAACGATTTTCAATAGAGGAGCATGCTCCCCGAGAAACTTTGTCTTACTCGGCTTTGATCTGCGCGGCCGTCCAATTTTTTTAATAAAAACGGTTCGAAACTCTTCATTCTCAATTTGTTCGGAAACTACTGACACGCTCATTTCAAACGTATGCCAAACGCAAATTAGGCGTCGGTTTTGACTGAAGCTTAGTGGAGGTTAGTTTGAAGAGTACTATTTCTTGGCCATAATCTACAAAGTTCATTTTGGCGCCATCTAGAGAGAAATGTACCTTACTTATCAAACGACCCTCGTATATGCGTAGTGCGAATGGGAGGAGGAAAGGGTTCCAAATCAGCTCAAAAATGCTTACGTAATACTTGAACGATCCTTAATCCATAAATGCTATATTTATTCGCAAATAAATTGGCTAGAGTGAAGCTTCAAAAATTACTTTCAATTCAACCATTTTTAATTATCTTGAATTCCTAAAATATTTTGCCTTTTATCTTTAACTTAATATTATTTCCCTTTAGAGTCGTCGAAGAACAAAAATTGTAACTGGTACTTCTTCCTATACTTTCTTCTCCAGATCCTATATAGAACATTAAATCAAATTGCGCTAACGAAATACGAAAATAACGACTCTTTCAAGAAGAAAACTGACGCTCGCTTACCCTTCATTCCACTCTTGATACTCAATCTACTATTTTGAACTAAAATCTTTTATATCAATGAATGCATTTCCTCAAATATAAAAGTGCCCATAAATAATTATTTTAGCTCAATAGTCATTTTTTTATTTTTCAAGCTAATGGTTAATAAAATAAATTTTTTCGACTGTCATATTCATGATTTGATATGTTGTTTGCTTTCATATATTTTTATATTTTTCTGATTTTATTTTTCAAAAATTTAATTTATTACATATCTTTACTAGTGGTCCGCTCTTGACCGGTTAAACATTTAAACAATCCGAATAATTCCTACATTTAACCGTTTGGATATTTAACCTGCAGAAAAGTTCATTCGGTTAAACTTTCCATAGTTTTCAACTTGTTTTTTTTTTGTTTACTTAAAGTAACTTAAGGCTCTATCGGCCTTAAGGAATACATTCTCATCATAATATTCGCGCTTTGCGCTCGATTTTCTGCGCTCAC
>JAUMHM010000050.1:15410865-15426998 GCA_032362435.1 Melikaiella ostensackeni | reverse complement strand
ATTTATACCAGGTGATGAAAAAAATTTTGAATTTCAAAATACACATTCTTATAGTTCAAAGATTCCAAGTAATTCAAAATGTATTTTTAGCTATAATTTATCTGTTAATGATGCAAGCTAGTTAATTAATGTCGATTTTGGTATACTTCTGTGTTTTTATAAGTTTCCATAAGTTTTTCTTACCGATTTCATTAAATTTGTAATTACTGAAAAAGAGGCTTAATATCATTTTACTTGACAAAAGTGAAAAAGTAACCGATATAAACCGAAAAAGTGGTCCAAAGTGACAAATTTCTAACACAAAAAGTGACTAAAATTGACTAAAAGTGACTCATATGCATTAATAATGTGAGTAATATTCTTTTGAATTCTAAAGATTTCAGAAAAGAGAAAATTTAAGAGAATTCGATGAAATTTATTAGAATTCCAGGTGAATTTTAACGAATTGAGGATAAATTTATAAAAATTCAGAGCGAATTCAAAACAATTCAAGTTAAATTGAAAAAAAATTCAAATGAATTGGAAAAAATCCAATAAATTCCATTGATATCAGTAAAACAGAAGTGGATTTAGAAGAATTCAAGAAAATTCAGGAGACTTTGATGAAATGTATAAGAATTTGAGTAAATTGTACCAAATTCATAAAATCAAAAACTTTCCATTGAAATTTAGAGGACTTTAAAGGGAATGTGAAGAATCCGATGCAATTCATAAAAATTCAAATGAATTGAAAACAATTCAAAAATATTAAAGAAATTCATTGAATTGATTAGGTTTGGAGTAAATTTTAGAAAAATTCAAAGGAATTCAAAAGAATTTGATGAAATGCTTAAGAATTCAAGGCGAGTTTAAAATTCTTCAGGGTGAATTCAAAAAAATTTTTAGTGAAAATAAAAAAAATCCATCGAAATTCATTGACTTCAAAAGAATTTAAAAGAATTCAGGATAAACATAAATTAATAAGAATTCAGGGTTGATTCCAAATGAATTCAAATGAATTGAAAAACAATTTTTCAAATCCAAAATATCCATTAATTTCAGTAAAATTGGCATAAATTTAGAAGAATTCAAGGAAATGCGACTAAATTCATACGAATTCAAGATGAAGTTCAAAGAATTCAAGGTGAACTTCAAGAAAATCAAAGGAATTCCAAAGAATTTAAAAGAATCTAAGGAAATTAAGAAATAGGTATAGACCTGAATTTAATAGATTCGATGAAATTCATACGAATTCAAGGTGAATTTTAAATAATTCAGGTTGAATTGAAAATAATTCAAGTGAGTGCTACAAAATTTTCCAAAATTTAAGAAATTATATTCAGAATAAATCAAAATTTAACTTCTTCTTTAACGTCCAACATTGAAACTCAATTTGATTTAATTTGATTTCTTTCGTCGTTGGATTCTTGGTTTTTTTAATTTCCAAGAATTTCGTAGTAAAATTTTTAAAATACAAAAAAAATCCATTAAATTCAGATGAATGGGAGTGAATAGAAATCTGATAAAATTCATAAAAATTCAAAGTTGATTTGAAAGTCTTCAAGGTGAATTAAAAAATTAAAAATCCCGAAAAAATCCATTGAATTCAGTGGATTTCAAAGGAATTTTTAGGAATTCAGGGTAAATGCAAAAGAATTAAATAAAATTCAGAAATAGGCATAGACTTTAATCAATAGTGAGATCTTTTTATTTGAAAAAGCAACTACAGTGACTTCATCTTCAAAAAATGACTAAAAAGTGATGATTTTCAGGTAAATCATATCTGAAAATACATTTTGAAGTACTATGAGAATCTTTTAACAATAGAAAATGCAATAGAATAAAATTAAATGAATTTTCAAAATTTTTGATTTTGAATTCAAAAAACCAAACAGAAATTGTATTTTACTTCTTTCGGATGCTAAACCACAATTTCTTTTGCGAGCCTCAAATGATTCATTTAAATTCAGATTTTCACTCCGCCCTCTAGTGTTCGAGTCAAATTTTTCAATTTTCCCGGTCAATTAAAAATATTTGTTATTTATTTATAATTTTCTAAAAATACAAGAGTTAAAAAAATTCTAATCATAAAATCTTTGAATTATTTTTAATTTTCATGAATTCTTTTGAATTATTTGAGTTCTCTTCAATTCTCTTGAGGTCTTCTGAATTCTTTTGAAGTCTCTTTAATTTTTTTAAATTCTCTTTTGAATTCTTTTGAATTCTTTGAATTCTTTTGGATGATTTGAATTCTAGTGTACATCAAAATTTCTTGTGGTTAACCCCTCGTTTTAAATTAAACATTAAATTGAAGTTACAAATTCGAGGTATTCAGAATTGAATTATTCTTTATTTTTTAGTGCTTCGAATTGTTCAGTAACAATTCAGAAACCTTCATAACGACGAAGCCCCTTAGTAACAAATAATTAAGTGTAGTTTAGCATTCAAGTGTATGGTTGTGTATTAAAAACCAAGATACTGATACAGGTATGTGAAAATGAGGCGAGTGGAAGTGAGGGGGAGTCATGGGAAATGAGGAGGAATGAAGGGAAGTGAGAGGGGAGGGTGATGAAGCAAAATCAAATGTCAAACTTCTTTACACGGTGCTACAAGAAAGCAAAAAATAATGCACTGACTTAAGATCACATCTTTTTTCTCTGAATAAATATTTTTATTTTCAAACAAAATATGTTTTCCTTTCTATTCAATGGCACTCAAACTTGGAAAAATTCAAATTGTAAATCCAAATTTCAAATTTTAAGGCCTTGAAAATTTTGAATTTAATTTTCCAAAACTCATATTTCCAGTGGAAAATTGTGGTTATTGAAAGTAACGAAAATTGGAATATTATTAAATTTTTTCTGAATTCTTATGCATTCTTCACTTCCTCCTACATTTTTGAAATGTATAATAATATTGGAAACTTTTCAAAATACATTAATTTTTCAAGGTGGTAATGAGAAACACCGACCCAACACTGCCAAATTCAATTACCATCCCCCTCAAAATTTTTCACTCTAATCCCATTTGCTTTGTCGTAAATTAAAGTAGAAGCTAAATGCGAACACGCCTTTTATCTTGAATTATGATCTGCAGCATTACTTGCCTACACACATACTGATTGCAAGTGCCTTTGAAAACAGAAGTACGATACCTCCTAAATCTTCCATAATCAAAAATGCTTCTAAATTTTCTTTAAAAATTGGAAAAAAGTTAAGAAATATTTTATTCTAAAGTCTAAACAAATATATTCTAATATATTAGAATTTATTTGTTTAGACTGAACTACAAATATTCCTATAGTAGGTACTTTAAAATGTGTTTTTAGTCTTCCTTTTTACAAAATTTAGGGCTTATTCCTCATTAAAAAACAGATACTTTCTAGGGGAGGGGGGAATTCGTGAGCCTTAAATTTCTATTTTTTAAATATTGAAAACTAACAAAAAATTCATTTTCAGACCTGAAATTGCCTAGCGGAACTTCTAAACAATTTTTTTTAAATAAAAAAAAATTTATGTCAGTATTTTTTCACCTAAAGGAAGAAATTTATGGTGTGGCGTATGCAAAATTTAAAAATTTAAAGTTATATTTGGCACCCTGATAGTAGTTTTAAATTCTTAAAATTAATCATTTACTTGTCATCTTCTACAATATACATTGTTTCTCGAACGAAGTACAAATATTTATTTATAGAGCTTGCCTAAACCTTGCGATGCAAGGTTCGAAAGCTTGCATTGCAAGGTTTAAGCAAGCGTTCCGCAAATAAAATGTCCGCCATATGTCAATATTGCGAAGCAAGATTGAGGGAACATTGCCTGGCAATGTTTCATTTGATCCATTGCGCAGTAGTTTTCTATGGCACCTGGGGCTACGCAATAGTTTTTTTCTATTCTTCCAGCATGTCGCCTTATATTCCTACAAAAGTGTAAAGTATATAGTACTTAACAAAAATTGAATTAAAATTTTCCGAGCAACCTTCCCGCAATGTTTCCTGAATATTGCAGGCAAGCTTTCAGGAAGCTTCCCATGGCAATGTTCCCTCAATATTGCGTCGCAATGTTGCCATGTTGCCACATGGCATAGATTTTCTTACTGCGGGAAGCTTGCCTGAAACTTTCCATGCAAGCTTTCGAACCTTGCATCGCTATGTTTAGGCAAGCTTGCCGCAAACTCCTATACTATCTGGAAAGATATACAAATGAACATGACACTATAATTAAAGGATCAAATTTACAGAAAAAAAACAAAAGATGAAGTTTACATCGATTCCAGGTGAAAAATTCGCTGCAACAAAAATTAACCTCGCTGATTAAACTTCACATGAAGCGGAGATAATTTCCTTATTTTAAACTTGCCTGAGTAATCCTTCGTCTGTTTTCGCCTAAATTTTTATTTCAAAAGTAGCGAAAATCAAGACCCCAGTGCTATCTACCGTCATTTGATTTCATTAGACTGGAGCAGAATGGCGATTCCCAGGTGTCAGTTGCTTTTTGCTAAGTGGTGTAAAATAAGTTCTAGTGCGTTTACAATAGTCTAATCTATTTCAGAGGAGATTCATACGTGAGAACAATGTTTTATTTGTGTTTTTAGTTACCGATTCTACGTTCTACCCCAATCTGCTCACTCCAGCGTGACGTAGTGTAATGACGTCAGCATTATTCTCCTAAGCTCGGTAAAACTTTCGCCGAAATTCGTTTAATTTTTAACCGTTTAGCATTTTATCTGCAACACATTTTTACTTTTGCTTTTTCCGTGTTATTTTACTTGACCAGGGTTGTAAGTGGGTGTGGCTTTATCCTGTTAATAGCGCCAAGGGTCTTAACAAACTGACTGGCCACTCCAATCGTTTACAAACTGACTACTATATGTACGAGACTGAAAACAAATCTATCAATGATAACATGCAATTCAACACTGATCAATAGCGATCCAAAAATATTCCATAGAGAACGCGAAGAGATGCACTCTAGAAAATCAGATTCAAAAACATTTCTTCGTAAGTTGATTTAGAACCAATCTATTCAGATTACTCCATTTTTTTATAGAAAAAGGTCATCATCCAAACAATAACACATTTCTAAAAATTGCTAACTTCGTCAAGATTTTTTTAACATTTTAATAAAATAAAAAGTAGTTATAAAATAAAAGATAATAAAATAATAAGAATAATAATAATATAATAATAATAAGAAATATAATAATAATAATAATAATAAGAAAAAATATTTAAAAAATAAATAAAAGTAGTTATAAAAAGTAGTTAAATAAAAGTAGTTATCTTTGGCAAAATGGAGTTAATCAACAATACCTCGAGTACAAGAATTCTTAATGGTATTCATAGGCGACCCTGCAGATTGGAACAAATCTTTGCTCAATTTCTCTTTTAAAATTTCATTAAGATCGAAATGAAATCTACTTTCTTATAAAAATTTTTTGTGTGCTAGAAAAGCATACCCAAAAAGTTCACAAAAATAAAAAATAGACTTCGAAACTACCCACATTACGCCTCATTAGAAACAAATGCACAATGAATGTACAACAAAAAGTAAAAAGAGGAAGACAAAAGAATGAGACAACCAAACCAACCTCTCACGCTTTCTTTCCTTCGTCATTTTTATACTACTGGGGATCAACATGTTCCAAAGTCAAGTTAGACTTCTGCATCAGGGATAACTTATAGGCAAACAACAGGTACAAATAATGAAAACATTATGAGCTTAGAAAACAATTATAACCTCAAAATAAAACATAGATAATTAATAGCGATTGTTATTCTAGTACATATTTCATTCCTTGATTGAAAATGATTTTTACACAGGCAAAAGTTCTGAATCAAAACTAAAGTCAATTATTTCATTCTTTAATTGAAATTAATTTTTACATCGGCAAAATTCTGACCAAACCTACAGTCAATGTATCCAATTAATGACTCCATCCCAAATTTTGCTTTACCTCGAAAGATCGATTTTCAAATTAATAGCTTTGTTACCTTCTGTCTTCATGAATAGCATCTCCACAAACTCTCCCTTTTTTTATTTCTCTCATGATACAAAATTTCAATATCATCCCAATTATAGTCATGACCATGCGTGACTGTATGTTTTGTAAGGACCGAAAAATATCCTGCATTTCTATGAAAATTATTTTTATGTTCATCTTTTCTTGTTTTAAGTGACCTCCTTGTTTGACCAATACAAACAGCATCACACTGTCTACATTTAAAATTGTAAAACACACATTGTTTATCAAGTTTCTCATATTTATTTTTACCCAATTTTACAATCATATAACTTTTGAATGGTTCTCTATATAGCGTATGTGAGCCCAATTTTCCTATCATTGATTTCAAGATACTTGAGATATTCCCAAAAAGTGGTGAAGACAGCCGTATTGAATCTATTGTTGTTCTATATACTGTTTTTGTTCTGATTATTGCTTTTGCTCTTAATTTGAACAATTCTGTTATGCATATGTTTGTCAATCTTGCATGTATACTATGAAAAACATAAAACAGGATATCCACATTTTATGTATGTAAAGAAAATATAGAATCATCAGCATATCCTGCATAAAAGTCCAACTCAAAATTAAATCGATCAAAAACTTCATTTCTTAAATCATTCATCACAATTTCAGCAAGAATCGGGGACAAGACTGAGCCTATCGTAGTTCCAAATTTTTGTTTGTTAAAAGTACCATTGAATTTAAAATAAACGGATTTGAAAACATATTCAATAGCATCAAAAGATTGTTTTTTCAAAATCTTAGCATGAAGTTTGATAATAGCCCATCTTTTTTCTATGACACGTACAACGTTTTCATACGGAATGTAAACAACGTTGGTTTCTTCCCATTTTTTTGTCTTATCTTTACCTAGTCTGATTACAGATGACAACGAAGATTTTATCGATGGAATTGTAGCTATGTTGAATTTTTTGAGAAAGTGGGAAGTTTTATCAAAGAATTTGTTTATGAATGGTAAACTGACTTTTGGTTGACGGTCCAATAATTGTTTTCGCGCAGAGTTATTTTGGCTAGGACAATATTTCAATGTGAGTTTCCGGATTTTAAATTATTGTTCAATAAAACTTATCGGGTAATCATTGTTCAGCAATGATGAATGAATTTGATTGGGTAAATACTAAAATACTTGATTTTGAGTCCAACTGGAATAAACGCCTAATTTCCGAAATGATATGTATTAAGAGTAATAACAATGGTATTAAAGAAAAAGATGATATTTATGTTTTGAATCACATGTACAACCCAGTAATACTTAATTTAAAACCATGATCTCTTCTTACGTAATTTTATATTGGCATGTGATAAGAGATCAGTGCCCGAAAGCACATGTTTCTTAATATATACCCCCTCTGCAGTCTAATGATGGCCAGTTATCGTTCTGACCTCACAGACGACGTGTAAACGTCAATTTTATTTTCTGCCTAGTCGAATTTTATCACCTTTGTCTCATTTTATTGGAAATGTGAATTTTTTTATTTATACTCACAAGCCTGAAGAGATCAGAAAACCTGGCTGACGGGACGTCGGAAAATGATTGTGAATTTTATTCATTATCAACCCTAGTGAACAAACAAGAAAAATTTCTTTAAACTAAATGTGGAGGGTGATTCATATTTCCATGCCAGATCTTTTAATTCTTTATTAATCTACCACCATCTTGAAGCATGTAAAGTTAAAACAATTTGATAAATAATGGAACCGGGTTACTATTCGCCTCGTGAGAATCAATGAAAATCGAAAGTGAGGTTAAAAAGAAAATCTTACCACTATTGGAGACAGGCTTCAGGATACTGCTGCTCAGGAATTTCAAATTATTCCTCAAAAGTCCTTTGATACTCATAGCCATTTTTTTTAAACTTCAATTTATTTATTACTTTACTATATTCAATATGAACAACACGAGACTATATGAAATCACTCGTACCTGAGTTTATGGAAGAAGAGGAAGTCATGTTGGAAAAAGGAACGGAAACGAGCAGCAAACGGCTCATTTTACCGCTAAATTCAAATCCATGATTATTATAATACATTCCTACAATTATTTTTTTAATAAACAATTATTTCAGCAGTTTTTAAGTTTCAAAATCAAGTCTTAATACAAAAAAAGTTTATTTTTATTTGCAGCTTTTTTATGTAATTGTAAGAGTTTTATTATAGGTATATAGAATGATATACGGATATACCAGCTATATATTACATAATTGTATAACTTATTGCTCCGCACAACACTATTTGCTATAATCGTACCAAATCGTACGCAATTCATAACAGATAAAATAAAATGTGAAAATAAAATGCACATCAATGTATAAATTAAAATTAGGAATAAATAATTATAAGCAAAAATTGTTAAAAAAGAAAAATAAATAATATAGGCTATTTCATATTAAGCGTTCTATTGAAAATTCGCTCCAAAATTATGTTTGGTTATTAACTATAAGGTGAATAAAAAAATAAAAATTGTTGCTCGTCTCCTTAAAATGATTAATATAATGATTTTATGCATTTTATATACGCATAGAAAAGAGATTAAAGAAAAGAGCGTTCGAAGCGTTTGGAGAAAAAGAGGGGACATAGCCCATGCCCATGTGATGTGAATGGCGTCCGACGCGCACAGGATGAATGGACGTTGTGTTTTTAAATTGCCGAAACTTTATGAAATTTCGATCAAATGAAGATGAAACGGTCGAAAATAGAAATAATCAATGCGACTGTCGATTCGTATTTGAAGCGGCGGCGATATCAGGTATGTTGGTCCTGGAAGATATGTATGCTCCGGTCTATACATTAAAAGCAATAACTGTGTGACCTAACCTTCAAAACTGTTTACTAATAATCTCACAGGATAGTGACGTTTTTCGAAGACCTGAGAGAACGGGTTGTAGAAGTAGCGAGGAAATGACTTTAAATGTTACTGCTGAGTGCGGGACATCTCGCGATAATTCCATCATTTTCAGTGCAATTATCAACGACCCCGCAGCCGCGGATCAAGCCTATCAAAAGTAAGCATGTCCTCTTTCATATTAACTTTCAAAAATCAGAATTTTTGCCTTTTGTGAATAACTGTTAATTTTTAGACTTGTTTATTCATTAGCGAAGAATTTCGAGTATTTTTGCCAGAGAGGATTTTTTTTATTGATATTGGAAGCTTGTGACTATTTATTCTTGTTTTGAAATATTTTTGGAGCAATGGCATTTTTTTCAATTATTATTTTGTTTTACTGAATTGTCGGTAGCTTAGTACTTTAAGTAGATGAAGTAGGAGTTTTGAATGTTTTCGAAAAGAGTTTTCTATTTCTTTTTGATTCTTTTGTGAGCATTGCAAATTAAAGATTACCAATTCATGTTAATTTTTTTTAATTGAGTGCATTCGTTGTACAATGGGGGGAATTGCGATTTCTTAAAATTAAGGATCAATATATTGCAGAACAAACATTTTGTCACTAAAAAGTTGCAATAAATGGGATTCCGTTTTTTTTTCATATAGATACAAAATTGAAGAAAATTGTGAAAAATATACTTGGAAAATTATAATAAAAGTTTCAATCGTTTTAGAAATTTATTTTTTACAATGGAAATTAGAATTATTGATCTAAATTTTGCAGCTTTAAACAAATTTTAAGGAACTATTGTTTATGTTTCATCCTTTTATCATGCAATTTCATCAATAAAAAAAATATGAAAAATTGAAAAATGTCATCATTTTTTATATCTACAGTTATATTTAATCACTTTAATAATTTTCAGATTAAAATGTTGGATAAATGGTGTAGCAGGCGACAAGTTAAGATCAGAATTACGGGAACTTTTGTACCCCGTATTTTGTAATTTGTACCTTGAAATGCTTCGCGCCGGAAATAGGCAACTAGCTATTCAATTCTTAAAGACGCATCAGAATGATTTCATCTCTAGGACTGAAAAAGAATTTTTGGACGAATTGTCCAATGTATTGTCAATACAAGATATAGAGTTACGACCTTTGGTGAATGCGTTTAGGACGAGGAAATATAAAGTTGATATGTCAGATGAAGCTCACGTTTGTCTTCATAAATTTCTGTCAAAATATGGGCACATTATTCTTATGCAGGTAATATAATTGACCTTAATGTTTTAAGACAGTTGAATTTTCATTAAATATTTAATTGAACTAAAAAATATTTTGGGATGAGCTTTTTTATTTATTTATGGATTACTCGCAGGTTATAAATACTCACATAACCGTGATCAAAGAAATGTCAGATGGTTATATAGAAAGTGAAGAAAGTGGTGGTGAGAGAGGGCAAAATAATGACATAGGTATTAATGGCCACATGGAACAACCATCCGGCACTGGTGTCGATAGAGAAATGCGAGAGCTTCAGGAAGCTATTCGACTGATTCGCAATAATGCTCATCAGCCTCTTCGAGTATTTACTGTTAGCAACGCAATTGAAAAGTAATTTAAAAATATTCTCTTATTCAATTAATTTATCTAAACTTCATAAATGATGCCTTTAGTACATTCTTATAATAAGTTGCTGTTTAATGAAGTATAATTTAGATATCCATTTAATTTAAACAGTGCAAGTTGTGGTATTATTACGCCAAACATGGATAAGTTAGCGGCAGGTTTTAGCACTAATGAAATCAGAGTTTGGGCTATCGGCGATGCTGTACTTATGAGGCCGACGTTTTCTGAGGCCGAAGTTACTCTTGCTTGTGATGTACCGTCTTCGAGTAGTTTTTTGCAGGATGATAATGAAAGGTAAGAAAGATCTATTATATTTATGGTATACGAGGGGCTAATCACTTTTGAAATATAATGTACATGCCTTCGTGAAATCTTTGAAATCTTGCAGGTGCGCAGGTGGAGCGGTAGTTCTAAGAGGTCACAGAGATGTCGTTCATGACATGAGATTTGTACCTGAGACGGAAATTCTCCTTTCTGTGTCCAGTGATAAAGACATGAGAGCTTGGCGCCTGAATGACTTCTCGTGTGCTGCAGTTTACGAGTAAGTACACTCAACTCTGAACTTAAGTCACCTGGATTTAAGTCGTTCGTAGAATTTCTGTCGGCTCACATTCGTTGGTGATGGGGTCAAGGGGCCGAGTGAGAGGTGCTGTGAGCTCAGCGAAGTTCAGCAGTTCCGTAGCCACAAAGCGGGCAGTTTGAACACTCGCGTGCATATTTCGCATTTATTTTTAAATGCACGCGGAAAATTCTCTTTTCATTAATTAGTCTTCATTATTAAGAAAGGTCCATCCTTTTTGGTAACAAAAATTTACATTTGTACAAAATACACTTAATTAATATTATGCATTTCTACTGGAAATGGTTCATACGGCCCTGACTGTTTACGTTGAAGAAATTCTTGGAAGAGCCTCACGGTCATCGCAGCTATACCCGAAACCCGACATAAATCCAGAGTTGAGTGTATATGGGGAATTTTCTGAAACTTTTAAATTTGATGTCCTTTTTATTTATTGGTGTTACGAGTGATATAAATGAAATATTTATTATTATTTCTCATTTATTAACTCAAATCATTTGTATTACAGGGGACATAATTATCCGATATGGTGCATGGACACTAGTGCGTTTAATTTATACATAGCAACGGGTTCTCATGACAGAACTGCCAAACTGTGGTCATTAGATAGAACATTCCCCCTTCGAATATTTGCAGGGCATTTCTTGGACGTAAATGTAAGTAAAGAAACTGCAACTGCTTAATATTACACATATTACAGATGAGAAACAAAAATGAGGCAATTTCAATTTACAGTGTATACGATTTCATCCAAATGCCCGATATTTGGCAACTGGTTCTGCAGACAAGACCATAAGGTTGTGGAATAAAGACGACGGGAACTTGTTACGAGTTTATGTTGGTGCTCAATCGACAATCTATAGCTTAGCTTTCAGCCCCGATGGAAAATATCTAGCTGGCGCTGGTAATTAATTATTTTGTCTACATTGAACTTTTTTTATAATTCCGTTTATTCTTCGTCAAAAATTAATTTTCACTTGCATATTTTTTTCTTTTACAGGCGATGACAAAAGTGTTTCCATTTGGGATTTGTCCACGAATTCTTTGCTGACGGAGTTAAAGGCTCACCAGGATTCGGTGATGAATTTAGATTGGAGCCCGGACGGTCAATACATCGCCAGCTCGAGTATTGACGGAGTAGTCTGCTTGTGGTCAACTCAGGAATACATTAATCTCAACAGTAGGTGAGTTAAAAGAAAACTGTATTTTTTAAATGGTGAAAATAAATATTCGAATCATGCTTGTATTCGCTTTCAAATTCCGGGCATCATACATTACTTTTATCGGCAAGTTACCCATGAAATTATGATTTTTGGGTATCAGCAACTAAAAACGAAAATGAATCGTTACTTTCATTTGCCTGATGACATAATTTCACCTAACTTTAAGGGGACATCCATACATTACGTAACACATTTCTTGCCAGTTTTTCACCCCTCCCTCATGTAACAAGTCGTAACAAAATGGCTTGGACTCCCACCCCCGGTATATGTTACGTAATTTTTTCAAATATTTTCAGCCATGTCTTATTAAATACAATTTAGTTACTTACTACCCGAGATACCTAACTTACCAAAAATGTAATTAAAAGTTATTAAAATGAAAAGAAAGAAAATTGAAACAGTATGAAACATGCAACAAAGGAACTATACTCTCCTCGTAAAGTTTAGTTATTACAATCTTTCATTGTGATAACTAAACTTTAACGTTACAGTATAATTCTGGATACGTGAATTTCCTATAGGGTTTATTTGTTAAAAATATTACGTAATAGTATCGATTTACCCCCCCCCCCCCCATGTAACAGATCGTAACATTTAACCCCCTCCCGCCCTCAATAGCTGTTCATAATTTATGGATGGTCCCTTACTAAATCGACTAAATCGTATTAAAAGTTGAAATGATTGTACAATAAAAATTTTTAACATTCAAATTTTTTTATTCAACACATGAAGCCTTTAAAGCATGCCGTTTTTAGAATTTAACCATTTTTTCCCGAAAAATTCAAGACTGAAACTTTTAAAGCTAAAACCAGTTCAAATAAAATAGTTTTGAATTTTTGACCAAGAATTTTTCTAATTTTCGGTATAGGAATCCCTACGCAAGCACTTTTAATGTATTCGACATCACATGAAATTATGCAATTTTTAATGAGCTCGATTTGAAATTCTTTACAATTTCTAATCACTAATGTTTCAATTTAAAATCGCTCAATTTTCAACTTGTACAATTTTAAAGCTTTGAGACTCTGAGTGTGAAATGTTCAACGTCGGTTAAACGTTTAAACAAGTCAAGTAATTTCTACGTTCAACTGTGTAGACATTTAACCTGTAGAAAAGTTCATTCGATTAAATTTTTCATCGTTTTAAACTTCTTTTTTGTATTTCAGCCAACTCATACACTTTAGTTTTTCAGGTTAATATTCAAAACAAAAGACATAATTGTAAACGCTTGTGATATCCGCGATCTCCTAGTACTAAAACGGTTAAACGTAGAATTTATTCGAATTTTTCAAACATAGAAACACAAAATCTTGCATGAAAAGATGTATGGGTGTAGAGGAAGCAAAAGATGTAGGAGAGACTGCAAGTGTAGGTCACAAAAATTTTCAAAATTTTTCATTTGGTCAGTCTGGGTCAGTTGGCTGTATATATCGATGGGTTCTAAAAGAAAATACGCAACTCACGGCGACGGATAGAAAGTACGTAACTTGCGGTAACGGATAGAAACTACGCGACTCCAAAAGTATTACTTTTTCAGATGATGATTACGAACGTTTAATAAAAGTTCAGAATTCTAATTTGATAATTTACAAAAGAAAAAAGATTATTGTTTTCCTAAATTATCAAATTTGATTTATGAACTTTTATTAAACATTCGTAATCATGTAATGAAAAAGTGGTGCTTTTGAATTTGCGTAATTTCTATCCGTCACCGCGAGTTACGTACTTTCTATCCGTCGCCGTCAGTTGCATATTTTCTTTTAGGACCCATCGGTATGTGTGAACCGTGACGTACGATGGCTTTGTGAAACTCTCCACCTGGGTCGATTTAATAATGTTTAGTCCTAAAATTTACTATCCAATTTGAAATTATTTAATGAAAAAAGCTTTCTTTCAAAAATTTCGACCTTCAAGTCCCTTATTTTTAATCATTCGTTTGCAAATTAAAAAACATAGTTTCAACTGTTTAGATAATTTAAGTGGATATAATTAAAAATTGAATAACTTTATGTTGAAACTTTATTAATAAATTATGGAAGGCTTCAAAATATTGAAGAATGAACAATTTTAAATAGGATGTTCAAAATTCATTGCAAAATTGTATGGTTTTAAATTCAAATAATTAAAAATTGAACTATTTCAAATTGGAAGCCTCAATAGTTATACAGTTCAATTTTAAATTATTTGAGTTTAAAACCATACAATTTTGCACGTTTCAATTTGACAATGATGAATTTTGAACACCCTATTTAAAATTGTTCATTCTTGAGTCTTTTGAAGCCTTCTATAATTATTAATAAAGCTTCAACAAAAAGTTATTCAATTTTTAATTATATCAACTTAAATTATCTGAACAGTTGAAACTCTATTTTTGAATTTGCAAACGAATGATTAAAAATAAGGGACTTGAAGGTCGAGATTTTAAAAAGAAAGCTTTTGCCATTAAATAATTTTAAATTGGATAGAAAATTTTAGGATTAGGTATTATTAAATCATCCCAGGTGAAGAGCTTCACAAAGAATTTTTACATTTTAATCAAAGCACTTTAGAATGTCTGATTGTAAAACGGTTCATATGGTTTTAAAATCTCAAATTATTATTTTTTTTTAAAGCTCACTTATATGTACAGTTTTTAATTATTATTTTCAGAGTTTTACTTTTGAGGGCATTACATTTAAAATTGTTCAGTTTTGTACATTTTTCATTCAAAATTGCATAATTCCGATTTGATATTGTACAATTTTAAGGACTTGAAATAAAAAAATTTTAGTTTTGAATACGAAGTATTGAAATTTTTTAAGCTTGACAGCTTGAAGATGGTTCATCTTTAATGGCTTTCAATTTAAAATAAACAATTTTTAATGGGCTCTCTCATTTGCGGATTGTCTAATTTTTGAATCTTTGAATTCTAATTTATTGAATTTTGAAGAATACTGACTGTTTTGCAATTGTACCATTTTGAAAGTTTTATTTGGAAATAGCTGAAGCGGATTCGTTGGAGGGGGGGGGGGGGGATGTTATACTTCCCTCTCCATTGGAAAATATCGTCTAATTTGAAGTCCATTTAGAATTAAACTGAAAAATTAACAAAAACGATTCTAGTTACTTTTATCTGCCCGACAAAATATTTCACCTGGCAGCAATAAGACGAATAAACCGATTGCAAGTTTAAATGTTTGTGCAATATTTTTAACTTTAAGCATTGAAAATTGCAAAACTTACATTAGTCACAATTCAAAGTTTCTAAATATTGTACAATATTTCAAATTGGGTGGATTCCAAATTGCACTATTTAAATAGAAGCATTAAATACTAAGCGAAAGAACAGATATTAGAAAAAAGTAAAGTTCTTTGGTAATATAAGTAATAGGGTGGGTAGAAAAAAAATTGGAAATCAAAAACACCCTACCACTGCAAATTTTTTTTTTGGGTCCCTTATAAATTGAGTAAAATTTGAATTAGATCGATCAATATCCTGAAGTTTCGCAGGGAAAAAATAAGTTGAAAAAATTGTTAATTTTCAGAGTTTCGCAAAAATCGGTAATATTAATTATTCCGTAATTTACATAATATGTCCAGCTTTCAAAAAATCTTGTAAGATTTCTATATTTTCCGGTTTTCTAGGACAAAGTCTCATTTTTATAATCTTGAAAAAAAATTAAGCTTTGCAAGCTATCCTAATTTTTTTAGCGTTTGGAAACTTTTTTGCACACAAAATTTACCTTAAAAAAATAAGATTTCAGCAATTAAAATTACCAGATCCTGAATTAATTGCTGAAGTCTTCTCAATTCTTTTAATGTAAATTTTGAGTGCGAGAAAGTTTCTACAGGCTCAAAAAAAATGTAGGATGTCTTTCGAAGCTTTACAATTTTTTTT
>JAUMHM010000050.1:15355557-15373916 GCA_032362435.1 Melikaiella ostensackeni | reverse complement strand
ACTTCTACCAAACCGGTTGGTGAACCCCAGTCCGCTTCTGGCTACAATTTCTCGTATTCTTCTACAGTTCGTTTACATTGATCTTCCAGAAATTAATTACGAATTTGTCTCTTGCATCTTGGGACTTGATTGTCTATAAATAAGAATATTAATATTAAAGTAGGTAACAATTTATTATTTTCCAGGCCAAGCGGTTACCTTAGTGAGAACCGAAACTTGTATCGCCTGAACGATCCTAACAAACGAAGAAAACTTCTAAAACTCGGAAGGTTGCCAGTGGTTTCCTTCATATCCGAAATGCCTCGGAGTAAACACGATTTGAATTCTTTCACGATGGATCTCAGTCTCGCCACGGTAAGAAAATTTGTAGTGCTGAAATAATTCATCATCTATCGCCTTTTCTTATCATTAAATATCATTTCATTTTAACGAACTGATTTTATTTTCAGGAAGTCATGATGATCATCACCGTGACCGGTTTATTTAAAGAACTTGATATTAAGGAAACACTTCGGTTCTTTAATAGGACGTTTGTGATCGTTCCTCAAGGAACCGGCTACTGTATTCGTAACGAACAGCTGCACATAGGGAATCCTACCGATCTCCAAGAAAAGCGAGCTTTCAGCACTTCTGCAACTGAAGTTACTGTCTCAGCGTCTCCCGCTGGACCATCGAATGTGCCACCCGCTTACGTAGAACCATCTGACGAAATTAAGCACAGCATGTTTGTGGCCTTAAGTCAACAAACAAACATGAATGCAGAATGGAGTAGGAAGTGTCTCGAAGAAGTGCAGTGGAACTTTAATAACGCACTTGCTGCCTTCCAAGAATTCTTCAAACATGGGCAAGTACCACCCGAAGCATTTCAAAAATAACTTTCTCATGCTTAAGAGACAATTGTCGGCCAAGTGAGTGAGACTCTGAGTTTTCCAGTTTTACTCAGGAACATTATAAGTGAACTTTGTTTTGGTTTTACAATCTCGGTACCATATCGAGATGGTACGAAAAAACTGTTCTGCTCTTCGGATTGAAGTGCAGCTTTTATTTTGAATGCGACTTAAGTTATCATTTCTTTACGAGTTTTCAGAAAATGGAAAAAATTATGTGCTTAAATCCTTTGAGTCATTGTATATAAAAAGAATGTGTATTTAAGACTAGATACGAAAACTAATTACTATCTATAAATAAGTTACGGTAAGTTTTTTCGTAAACAAAAAGTTTAAAAAGTGTATGAAAAGACAACACTAAAGAGAGGAGAGAAAAAAGAACAATACCTGCACAATCTTCTTATGAGGCTATATTAAAAATATTACATTATCCTGTAGAAAATATAGCGTCTTTGATAAAAACCTATTTGGGAAAGAGAAAGCATTATCTTTATAACTATAAAATTTATACGGGATTGTTGTTAATGTTAAATATCGAACTTTAGTCTTGATATGTATCCTTACACTTTTCTTTCTGTAAGTTGATGGGTTCTTGTAGAAGTGTACAAAAACAATTTGAATACTTTCAGATTTTAAATAAGTTATTTGGTTTGGTCTCTTGTCTAAACCTTTCAATGGATCTTACTTAAAATTTAATTTTTCAAATTTGAAAGTATTCAGTTTGGATAAAAAATTAACGCTTTCAATTGGTGACATTTTCAAATTCGAATTCCGTTTAAGTAGAGTTTTTAGAGAGTACCAGTATCCCCATCTCAACTTTCAAAATTTTCAAAACAGGTTAACAATGTTTTAAAATCAGAATACTTCTCAAATTTAACACTTCGAAATTGAAAGTGTTTCCGTCCGGAAAGACTTTAAATTGAAAACACTCTCAATGTGAAAGCGTTTTCAAAGAGAATTCAAAACCTTGAAAATTTTTCGATTATAATAGAGAAATTATAGTTGAATCACAGCTATAAAAGTTCGCAATGTTAAATTTAAATCTTACTCTGACTTTAGATAAATTTAATTCGATATAAAAATAGTGCCTAATTGGAATTCTTTGGTACTAAATTTTTGCTAACTTTTATTAGCAGCTTGTGCACGTGCAATGAAGCACTGAATTTCAGTCATTCAGAATTAAATTAGCACCTAAGAAATTTCCAATTCAAGAAATTGGCAGGAAATAACGTTCGAAAAGCTTCGAAGATCTCATGTACAGGGAAACCCTACTTCTAAAGATAATTTAATAATTTTTTTCGTGCAAAACCATTGACAGAAACAAAAATTGTTTTTTAGACCGAGGATTTTCCTTCCATATAAAATTATAAACGAACTTTTTCAAAGTAAAGCATGCGATATTATTTTGTACTTTATTTAGGGTGTCTATCTGGCGCAACGAGTGAATATAAATTATTCAAAACTCTTCATTAATTTCATCAAACTCAATTCTAAAAAAAAAAAACTGTTTCAAGTGATTTGTGATAAAAGGTATGCTTAGGACATTAGCTAAATGTCTACTACTTAAAATTGAAAAAAATAGAGTAGAAGAAAAGAAAAATTGGAGACAAAAAGGGATTGGGAAATCTAATCGAACAGGTTCGATTGCAATTTTAGCCATGGCGAGGAGTTCGTGGCTGATTTTGTGTTAATTTTGTCTTGCTAAAAGTTCTCTTTGTAAGAATGTGACTCGCAAGAGTGCGCAATCTGACGAACATTCATCCCGTCTAATTTAGACGAAGCTTGGTCAATCCCTGCCGGAACGACTGAGAATTGCAGCTGTGCGTATCTTGAATGATACGCAAATTAAGTGAGATTGCCTAATTAAAGGCGATCCGTCAAAGGAACTGAAGGCAAAAACCATACATCGAACTTTCTTTGGCCTCTGTTTGCCATGAGAAATTCTTTGAGGGGGTAGAAAAAACATCAAAGTTGTTGAAAAGTAGTTAGTTTTGAAAATAGTAATTTATTAATAAATTATATTTAGTCTTGATAATATCTGGATTTTAGAGTTGTGTGAGTACATATAATGTGTATATCAAAATCAAAGTGAAATGCTACGATAAATGTTCGGAATAGTTTATATTCATGCGATGCGCTATCTTATCTTCATAGTTACATAATAATTGCAACTATGTGTAATAGTTACAAAATTGTATGAATAATTATTGAGGAGAAAAACTGATGACATGTCATGTAAACCTGACTTGATTTTAGAATCATAAAAAAAAGGAACTAACGCTTCTACTGAAAACTATTGAATCATGAAGTGCATTATGACTGTCTTTATAATTGTTGAGTTCGACAAAATGTAAATATAAGACCTTTATGTACATAACGTATGACATGAAAAAATACCTATTATCATCGATAAACATGTCAAAGTTTAAAGGCTGTATATACTGCATAAAATAAACATTGATTTCAACTTTAAACCTTTTTTATTTTTGATTCACGTGATCGTCTTTTTATTTAGTAAATTCTACAACTTTGAAATTATGATAAGTAATATGTAATATAAGGCTAATTGAAGCTCTAATAATTTATCCATTTGGTCTTTTCTCCAAGAAAAACTATAATTTTGAATCTATTATCAAAATATTAAAAAGTTTAAAATTCGAATTATTCTCAATTCGATTCGGTGTAAAATTTTTCAGAAAATACAATTAATTTCTTTTTTCTTCTTATCTGCCAATTAAATTATTTAACCTATTTTATCGGTTGTCTACCAAAATAACTATTAATTAAATTAGAATTCAAAATTGACGGACTTAGATTTAAATTCTTAAATCGATCGATATTTTCTCCTGCGCAGAATTTTAAGACGGTGTGTTCATTCCACCCAGATAGCACAACAGTTTGCGGCAAACTTGCCGAAAGTTTGCGGTGTGAGGTTCGGAAGTTTGCGCCGCAAACTAAAGGCAAGTTTACCGTAAGTAGGAAAGTATCCGCCTTACCGTGAGCTTGTATCGTAAGTTTCAGTAAAACTTACAACGTAAGTTTGAAGAAAACTTGCATCGTAAGCTTGAGCAAAACTTGCAGGAAGTTTGCGGGGAAAGCTTCATTTTTTAAAAATACAAAATATGATACACTTTTATATGTAAAATTAACGCGGCATACTGGGAAAATAAAAAAAAATACCGCGCAGCTCTAGGTGCCATAGAAAACTACTGCGCATCAGAATAAGTTGAAGTTTGCCAGGAAAGTTTTCTTCAAGCTTGGTTCGCAAGCTTGCCGTAAGGCGGACATTTTCTTCCTTGCGGCAAACTTTCCCACAGTTTTGCGATGTAAGCTTCCGAACCTTGCACCGCAAACTTCCGGCAAGTTTGACGCAAACTGTTGTGCTATCTGGGAGGGTTTTTGAGTTCTCTCCACTTTCCGCTCAACTGGATTGCAAAAGCTTTGTGTGATACTTTTTTTCTCGCCTGATTTAAAAAAGAAAAAAAAATGTTGAAAACAATATTTATGAGTACATATGAATTATGAGAAATTAATAAAGCAATTATTACTCTCTACAAAATTTTGCAAGATTTTCCATCAATTTCAATCAAACATTTCATTTGGACAAAGCCAATAACATCAAAATACATATAGAATTTCTTTCCACTTAAATAATCATTATTATCGACCTTAAATTACATTATTCTACAATTTATTTGATGTTTTAAGCCATTTTAAACCTTTTAATTGAATCTCAAACAGAACCTCAAAAGTTTATTATTATTATTATTATTATTATTATTATTATTATACCATTAAGCCAAATCCCTTTCGGGGTAAGCGTAACTTCTTCGGTTCTAATCTCGTTATACTACCGTGAAATTAAAATCCAATATTCCTGATATTACGTATATCATATTATACTGTATACTACATTAATCCTTGAGTTATACTATAATTTCTTTCGTGCTGAAAACTTGCACTATTTCCGTTAATTCATCTTTAAGAAGGAATACAATAAATAAGAGACTCCGACGTACAACTGTCACTTTTTGAATGTTGCATGGAATGTTTGGATGTGTGTGTCGCGCACCGTAAATAATACAACTTCAGAGGATCATCAGCGCTCTCTAAAATATAAAATCTATATTTTTCCGCCGCAAACCATTGGATCATGGCCGCAAACGCTTTACCGGAAGTTCCTATGTCAATTTCGATCTGGTTTCGATCACGGTCGTATAAACATGTCCAGAATTCTTTGTGGAGGGGGTAACTCGCTTTTTGAAACAAACGCTGTTTCTCTAAGTGATCACCATACATGGAGATTTGAGCGCGACGATCGGTGGGTATATAACCTTTCCTCTGACGACCCGCAACCATTATGAAGCTCTTGCCCTCCGATCACAACGCCCGTGGTCGTGGCCAATCTGTGAACTACGAAAAATTCAAAACGCGAATAATATCTTTGACGCGAGTCATCGCTCCAATGCCCCCACCACCGGAGATTCTGAACCTGGTTATACGACCGTCGTTTCGATCCTCTGGTTTTCCTACTTCTCTACGATCAGCTGATATAAAATGACAGTTCAAAAAAAACAAATATTTACTTTGCCCTTTAATCAACTCCTAATCACGAGATTTCTCTAACATCACAAAGGTTTCATTAAACCAAAATAAATTTATCATCTAAAATGATTTTCGCCAAAGAGATAACCTAAAAAAAAATCAAAATTAACCATCAGCCCCAAAAAAGTCTTTATTTCCTTAAAGGTTGAGTGCCAAACAAGGAACTAATCTTTAAAAGAATCTTCCCTGACATAAAAGGTAAGGACTTACTGTCAGTAAATCTTTAGCGGATAAGAGTACTTAACCTAAAATTTAATTTAGAATTACAGTTTCAAATGCGCAATTATAAAACAGGTTAATTTTTGAGGCCCTAAAAATAAATTGTTCAGCTTCAAAAGCTTAAATTCGAAAACATTTGTTTTTAAATTTTTTAATGACTAAATCCTCAATCAGGAACGTTAAAAATTTCTAAATGTATAATTTTGTTACATAAGTGTTGTTGACCAGATAAAAATATCTTAACAATTTAGAAAATACTATATGGAGACTTACCTTTAAAATGCGCCCAGAACTTTAAAAAATACGAAATATTTCCGAAGCTATTTCAACTTTTCGAAATTATCGAAATTTGACATTTTTTTTGCAATATCTTTTTATAAAATTGACATTTTGCCTCTTCAACTTGGGCTTATTAGACGCAGAATTTTATTACCTTTCGCGGAATTAGGAGGAAAAAACTTTCATGTTAATTTTGTAAAAATTAAAGCACTTTTAGCAGCAGCTAAAAAATCAGACATGTAGATAATTTCCGCCGGTAGTGTATTTTGCTAAAAATTTCAAGTTTTTAGAAACTCAAACACTTTAAAATTTGAAACCATCAAGGGTAACTGTTAAAAATTTAACTTTCGTTTAAAGTTTGAAAGTGTTAAAATTTGAAGTATTTTTAAACCTATTAGCTTCAAATTTTTAAGCCGATAAGTTTTAAATCTTAGATTGAAAAAAAACTATACTATGCTTCAATTTTCTGAATCATCAAAATAACGATTTGAGTATGTGAAAGTATCTAAATTAATGCTATAAAATGTGGATGCTGTAAAAGGAGTTGTGACATGTACTTTTAAAGATTATAAAAAATGTTTGAAAATTCAAATTTTAATTTTTCTATTCGTCAAATTTGTAATGAAATTAAGTTCTTTTAACAGACGTAATTATGTGTCATTTCAGTTACTTACGCTGTATAATATTATTATTATTATTATACCCTGAAAGTCCAGTTTTGCTATAGAAATGAAAAAAAATTTATTCTTAGGCTTATAATTTTAAATAATTTCAGTACTAAGCATTTAAAACGGAAAATTAATAGATTTTACAACTTAGAAGTGGACCATTTTCAAATTTAAAGCGTTTAAAATTGCAAATTTTTTATTTAAATTTAAAGCTTCAATTTGGAATCTACAAAACTGAAATAACTTTTCAAATTCGCGACACAATATCAAAATTAAAACTGTCGGAATGAAACATTCAAAATTACTAATTTAATAATAAACTTAAATTCAAATCCTGCACAATTGGAAATTTCCGAAGAAGCATTAAAAACTGAATATTTTCAAAGTAGCGTTCCAATTTTCTAACCCCTTTTACAGATAAATCTGTAAAAATATTGTAAATAAAACCGTGAAAGAACTAGGCATTCAAAATTGAATTATTTCATTATTTTGGTAGAAAATCAATCTTTTCCGGTTAAAAATGCAACTGCTCGGTTAAAAATTAATCTGTTATGGTTGAGGATTCAACTATTTGGTTAAAAATGTAATCATTTTGTTAAAAAGTAATTCATTTTGGTTGAAAATTCTTCTTTATTGTTGAAGGTTCGTCTCTTTGGGTTGAAAATTCATTTACATATTTGGTTGAAAATGAACTTTTGTTGAAAATTCATACTTTCAGATTGAAAGTTCAACTGTTTTATAGGAAATTCATCTTTTTAGCCTGAAAACTGAACATTTTGCACGATTTTTTTCCTTTTTTGACTGAAAAATCTTTCTTAGTTGACATTTTTTTTTTTTGAAAATTCATATCTTTTGTTAGAAATTTCATTTTTTTGTTAAAAATGCAACTGTTTAGTCGAAAATTACCCTGTTTTGATTGAGGATTAAACTATTTTATTAAAAATCCATCTTTTTTGGTTGAATTCAACTGTTTTTGATTTTCAATAAAAATCATACAAATATTTTTTAGTCGTAATATCAACTATTAGATTTTTTTCAAGAATTTCTTTTTTTGAGTGAAAATTCATGTATTTTGTTGAAAATTCGTCTTTTTGATAATAAATTAGTCTTCTTGGTTGAAAATTCAACTGTTTGGTTAAAAATTCATCCATTTTGTTGAAAATGCAAGATTTTTACTTGAAATGTTAGGAATTTGAAGGTTTTCAAATCAAATTTAACATAGTATTCACATTAATTTTATTTTAAAGAAGTTGTTCTCCTATTTTAGTGAAAAATCTTCTTATTTTCCTTGTTTTTAGAGTATTTTCTTTAAGCGAAAATTCACTTTTGGTCTAACAGATCGAGTTTCTGATGGACTTTTCTCTGAGTCGTAATATCTTTGGATTAATTTTTTTTTTTTTGTAAAAGTTTTCCTCACGTAATATCTTCCAATCCCCCCCCTATAAGAAACATCTAATGAAACATCCAAAGTAAATCTTTTCTTTTCACAGAAAGAAAAATATATCCGATAAATTCCTGCACCACAGAAATCTTATCATTAAAAATGGGATCAGAACAGAGTTCTCAAACAGGAAATGTACAAGGGTCGGAAGGAACTCGAGTCAGGATGGCCCAGCTTCGACGGGGGAAAAGCGTTCCAAACAGAGAAACCGTTCCAGAAGATACGCCACCGAGGGCAACGAGTCCTGGACCCAGCATCTGTTCAGATTCCGATTTGCCTTACATATCATACACAGTAAATAGACCAATAGGCGATTCTCCTAAGATGACAAATAAATCCCAACTCTACAGGGGCAAAAATGTCGGCCAGGAAGTTCCGAGGCGAAAATCGAATGCAGGGAACGCAGGGCACAGAAAACTCCATAATATCGTAGTTGTGAAACCAGCGGTTTCTGATCTAACTGCCGATAAGGATCCAGACCTGGTGAAGCTTCAGAGCATTCCTATGTTTCTACCAATCATGAGAGGGACTCTCAACCTTCCTCCGGGTGTAAGAGACCCGGAAGTGTTAGAAAGATTGGATCCCATCGGACTTTTCAATCTCTGTGCGAGGTATCAACATCATTTGAACAACAGTGCTCAACTTGTTGCTGGTGAGCAACTTGCCTTATGCACTAGTGTCGATGCAGAAATTATTAGACTTGTAGGAATTGCTACTGAGAGGCAGAAGAAATTTGCAAAATTCGCAGAACAGTTGACCAAAGTTCATGAGCTAAGTAGACAACTCACGAAGTGCCATATGCAACTTAATCAGACGCTGGAGAGTTTAGAGACGTTGAATAATTTTCTACCGATTGAGGAGAGGCTGGAACCTTTCGTCTGGACGACGGGATAGAATTATTATTGGGATTAGAGCCCTTTAAGAGTTTTCTGTTCATTGATTTATGATTAGTGATTTTTACTTTCATGTATTCTTAATTTAAATTATTTGAGTCTAGTAAATTATTATTCTAGTGTCATTGAATTATAAATTAAAATAAAGCTTACCAGGATGATTGTCAAGTTCTGAATAAACGGTTATTCCTGAGTTAAAATTTTAGAAATTAAATTCAGAATAAATAAAAATTTTAATTTCTCTTTGGACCAAGGGATAAATTTGTTCTTGTGATTAGTATCCTTTAAGAGTTTTCTGTTAATTGATTTAAGATTAGATATTTTCTACTTTCATGTATTCTTAATTTTAATTATTTCAGTCTAAGAAATTATTATTTCAAACGATCTCTAGTGGCATTAGATTATAAATTAAAGTTAAGATGATCAGGTTGATTCAATTGTCAAGCTCCGAAGAAATGATTACTTCTGACCTAAAATTTGAGAAATTAAATTGAGATTAAATCAAAATTTAAATTCCTCTTCAGCGTCCAACATTCAAATGTGATAACGAAATTCTTGAAAATTAAAAAAGCCAAGAATCCAGCGATCAAATCTGGACAACACACTCTTAAATGTCTCACGGTGGGGCTGAACCAACTTTTATTACAAGTTCGTTGCATATAGGATTTCCCGCATGATTACGGTATTTTATGATCTCATGGACATTTTAAGACCAAAAACAACAAAATCCATCGAGCCCTTTTTGAAGAAAGTAGATTTTTATGTTTAATACAAAAAAGTAATTAGAAGGAATCTAAAAGCGTCAAACTTTTCACTGAAAATTGTTTTAAATTACCAATTATACATTTTAGAACTCAAAAAATGTAATATAAGTTATAAAATTTATGAAACTACTTTTCAGATAAAATTTAGTTATATTTAAAACTTCAATTTACGATTCTATTGATGAACTTTTTAAATTCAATGGAAAAATATTTCTTTCATACAATGGTTAATAAAGCAAACGATATTTATTATCAGCTGCAATGTTTATTTATTATTGTCGCTTTTAATATAATATTTCTGTTAAAATTTTGAGAAAATGCAGCAATTAGGATTAAAATTGTGGTAAATTGTGCTTATAATGTTTCAACAAAGCAATACGAAGTGTGAAAAAGAAATTCACGATATTTTGAAACCCAAGTATAATTTACCACATTTGCCGCATTTTTCGACATTTTGTCAAACTTTGAATAGCAAAATTACATTAAAAGCGACAATAATAAATAAACATCGCAGCTGATAATAAATATCATCTACTTTATTAACTATTGTATAAACAAAAATTGCTTATTTTATTAAAACAGTTTATTATTGAATTTGAAAGGTTCATGAATAAAATCATAAATTAAAGTTTCAAATATTAATAAAGTTTATCTGAAAAAGATTTTTATAGAATTTGATACCTTGTGTTCAATTTTTTTCAGAATGTATAATTTATAATTTTGAAAAACTTTCAGTAAAAATGATGTTTTCAGATTTCTTCTAATTACTTTTTTTGTATTAAACATAAAACCCGATTTTTTTCAAAAAGAGCCCGATGAATGTTTTTGTTTTTGGTCTGAATAATAACTACCATAATCAGTCGGAAAATCCCATATGCAAGGACCTTGCAATTAAAGCTGGTTTAGCCCAATCGTAGTCTCCATTCAAATTAAAAAACCAAAATAAAAAAGAGGAAAGAAAAAGAAGGCAGCCTCCAAATCCCCTTCCTTCTTTTTTCTCTTGTCTTTTTCATTTTTTTTAACCCACAGTTTGAAAATATTTATAAAAAATTACCAACGTTTCGAGGTTCATTCAACACTCTTCAAGGCAATAAAAACAAATTGAGAGAGATCATGAGATCTGACTAAAGACTCCAATTTCTGAGTTATCAAAGATTAATTTCTCCGAATTCAAGAAATCAAACTAATATCAAGGAAAAACAGATGATATTCAATTATAATTTAAATTTGAAGAAACAAGATTCGACTTATCAATAATATATTATACGAAACTGAATACAAATTACCGTATTTAACTAAATCCTTAGCCTTTTTTTTGAGACTTCAACAATCTGTAAGCAGCAACAACATCACTCTGCTGCTTCTCCAATCGCATTCTTTCTCCTACTGGCAAATCTTTTCTCTTTCCAGCCCTGTTAATAATTTTCTTCGGAAATTCCTTATCTGACTGCTTATTTTGGTTGAGCAAGGAATTCAACAGCAAGTCTTTCCTGCCGGGCTGCAAAATATATTGTGTAAATTCTAAATGTTTTGAAATTTTTTCCCTATACGTTCGAGTACCCATTAAAAATTTCAAATTTGCAAACTCTACCCCCTAATTTTATTCATTTCAGAGAAAAAATAATGCCATCAATTTTCTTTCATTTGAAAAAAATTGTTTTGAGGTTTTGCTAGGCTGTTTTAGGTCTGAAAGTGAATGTTGTCAGTTTCCTTCTTTTTTACATACATATTTAAGGCTAAGAAATCTTTCACCCTTAGAAAGTATTTGCTGCTTATCGAAGAATAAGCTCTAAATTTTATAAAACAAAAAAACGTTTAAAATATTATCAAAGATATATGTTTTTGTTCAAATATTGTTTGAGGGATGTTTATGAAATTAGCAATTTGAAATTTTCGAAAAATCGAATGATCTGAATCAAATTACGGTTTAAGGAATGCAGGCCTTGGACTCATTTTAGTAATTCAAAATAATGTCAATAGTAGCAATTTTTTTTTAAATAGTAGCAAAATAGTGACATGCAATTTTTTAAATAATAAATCGAGGAGTTAACTATTTTTGAAGCCAGGTATACAATATACATTTCCCATAAAATCGCGTGAAATCCTTTCGAAAAGATTTAAAATCCGTTGAAATCCTTCAAGAACCCCTGAAATATGCTGAGATCCTCTGGAATTCCTGACAAACTCGTCAATCTTTTGAAATCCCTTAAAATCTTGTAATTTCTTTTGAAATCCTATGAATCCCTTAAATTTTCTGAAATCCTATAAGATTCTTGAAAACTCTTAAAAATTTAAAGATCCCGTTAAAGTCCTTGAAATTTTTTAATATTTTTAAAAATTCCAAGGAATTTAACGAGACCCCCTGAAATCTTTGATCTTTTGAAATCCCTTAATATACTTGTAATACATTAAAATCCACTGAAATCTATTCCAAACCCTTGAATTCTATTGAAATCTTCTGAAATCTATGGAAAACTTTCCAATTTATTTAAATTGCTTAAAATATATATAAATCCCTTATAATCTTATGGAATCTTTTAATTTCTTTTGAAATCCTATAAATCCCTTAAGTATTGTAAAATTCCTTGAACTCCCTTGAAATTTTGTAAATACCGTAAAAAAACCTCGAAATCTTTTGAATCTTCTGAAAACTTACGAAATCATTTGAAATTCCTTAAACATTTTTCAATCTCTTGAAATTTTCTATAATCCTACGAAATTCTTTAAAATCGCATGAAATTCTTCGGAATCTTTTAAAGTACACTATATTCTTTAAAATCCTTTAAAAATTTGTAAATCCTTTAAATTTCGTGCAATCCCTAGAAATATTTTGAAATCCCGTACAACATCTTAAAATCTTTAATATCTTTTGACATTCCTTTATAAACGTTCAAATCTTTGAAACCTTCTGAGTCCCAATAAAATCCCGTGAAATCCGTAGGACTCCCTTAAAATTTCATTGCATTTCATTTACTCCCTAATGGTCTCTAGAAATTCATTCAAATTCTCTAAAATTCCTTGAAATCTTTGAAATTCTTTGATACTCTTTTTAAATCCCTTGAAATTTCTCAAATTTATTGGGACATTGTGAAATGCCATAAAATCTTTCAAATACTTTGACATTTTTTAAATCCTTTGACATCTTTGACACACTTTTAAAATCCCATGAAGTTTTTGAAATTTCGTGTAATCTTGTACAATACCCTAAAATTTTTCAAATCCTTTGAAAATCATTGAAATCCTTTGATATCTTGGATTCCTTCAAATATATAGAAATCACGTTTAATCTTAACGAATCTTTTATTTTGTTTTGAAATCCTATGAACCCCTAAAATATTGTAAAATTTTTGAAATTCCTTAAAATTTTATAAATAGCGTAAAAAATCCATGAAATCTTGTACATCTTTTAAAATCAATTGAAATCTTTGAAATTTCTTGGAATTTTCTAAAATCTCATAAAATCTGTCCAATCCTTTGAAATTTTTTAAATCCTTTGACATCTTTGATACACTTTTAACATCCTTTGAAATTTTTGTAATTTCTAATCTTGTAAAATGCCCTAAAACTTGTCAAATCCTTTGAAATTCATTGAAACCCTTTGATATCTTAGATACCCTTTTAAAATCCCCTGAAAATTCTTGAAATCTTGTAAAATACTCTGAAATTGGTTAAATCTTTTAAATTCTCTAAAACACCTTGGAATCTAATGAAATCTCTCGCAATTAAAAAAAATCCCCTGATATCTTTGAAATCCCTTGAAATCTTTTAAAATTTCGATTTTTGAGATGGCGGAAGTGTTATTTTATCCAATCAGCGAAAAAGTTTAAGTCCGAGGCCTGGGATTGTTTTGACAATATTTCGTTTAATATCTATAACTAACATCCTTACCCTAACACTAGATTCTTTATCAGCTTTCGAAGGTCGGACTTTCAATTCCGGAGGTGCATGAGCTACTTCCCCAAATTCAATATGGTCCTTAAAAGTTTGAAACTCGTCGATCTGGTCCTGAAACTTTTTATCCTTTTTCATTTCCATTTTTTTCTTCTTTTTCTGTTCTTTCGACAATTTAACTTCGCCTTCTGGTTTCTTCGCTTTCTTCTTTTTTATATTTTTATGCTTGGACTTCAACTTCAACAATTCCTCAAGCTCGTCTTTTGGTCTTTTTTCAAGTCCTTCATAATCTCCAGTTTGCTCGTTGCGTTTCACTTGGACATTAAACTTGTGCTCAAACTTCGTTTCGTGCAAAAAAGCTTCAGTTTCCCTGCCAACTCGCCTCATAAATGCTACTGGAGTTTCTCCTAATTTTTGATTAAAAATAGGAACAATTTTTTCGGGTTTTGCTTTCGGATGTGGTAATTTAGTGTTTTGAGGTCCTAAAACGATCAAACCACGATTTGACTTTTTTTTCTTCTTTTTCTTTATTATTCCACTTTTAAATTTACTTTTTAGACTGATAACACGTTCAAGGCTTTTGGGAACTGCTTGTTCATCGACATTTTTTGGCGGAGCATTTATTTTTGGTTTCAAGCTGAAAAAATTGTGTTTTAGAGCTTTTTGAAAAAAACTAAAACTACTGCGAAGTGGAACTGAAGTGGTCTACGCTCCACTTTGCGTAACTATTTTTCTATCATTTGTCGTATAAATAAATTCAGTTGATAAAATTAATATTTAAATTATCAAAAAAATATATTTGGTGACTCAAGATAATTGTAATTGAAAAAATTTTATTTAAAATTTAAGCTTCTAACATTTTATCGTTTCAAATTTAAATTGTTCAACATTACACAATTTTTAATCAAATCCTTTATAGCCAAGTAATTGTAAAATAGAAAAGCTTAACATTGGAATAATGCCATGTTAACAAAATTCAAAATTATTTAGTTCTAATTTAAATAATTCGAAATTGTCTAATTTAAGAGAGAAAGCCTTTTTTATTATATTTTTAAACATTTTTATTATTAATTTTAAATATTTAAAATAGTCCTTAATGATTCCTCTATGAGGAAGCAAAGTGTAAAAACTTTGAATGTGATTCCCAGTTTGAATTTGTATTCGCGGTTAATTCTCGGTTTCCCAGTTTTATTTTAATTTCCAACTACTTCCCGGTTTTCCCGGTTAGTAGACACCCTGTTAAATTACACAATTTCGATCACTTCAGATTTAAAATCGAACAATTTTTGACACTTTTAGTTCGAAATTGATCAATTTTGGTACCAGTTATGTCTTCTAATTTTCAATTGTAAATTCTTAGTACTGAGATTATTATTTAAGCTTTCGAGTCCAAAAATAATAATTGTTCTACTTCGAAGGCTTCTACTTTGAATCTATATTGAAATTTCAAGACTTTTAATTCAAAATTATTGTACATTTTGAATCACTAAGATTTCAAAGCATAGAATGTAGAATGTATTATTTTCAAATGCTTTGAAATACTTTTTTAATTATTGATTTCCAAGGTTTAAAGTTAAACTTATTTGATGCTTGAAATTTGGAAATGTTTAAATTTGAATATTTTGATTTTCATTTCAGCTTTTCATGAAATTCCGTAAATACCTTAAAAATATTTATAATTCGCTTAAAATTTTTGGAAACCCTCAAATCTTTTAAAATATCTTCAAATACTTTTAAAACCCTTTAGAATATTTTTGATTCCAAAAGAAATATTTAAGAATCATTTGAAATTCCTTTAAAATTCTTTCAACTATTTAGTATTAATTGAAATGTTTTGAAATTTCTAGAATCATTTAATTCATCCATTCTTCAAAATAAAATGTTCAATTTGGGTGGCTTATGCTTTGTAATTGTATAACTTTGAATGTTTTTCGTATGGAAATTTAAGACGCTTCAAGTTGTAAAAGAATTTTTAACGGAAATGTTTAGTTATATTTTGCTAAGAAATTCAAGTATTTGTAAAAACCAAATTCAAACGCTTTAAAATTTGAAACTATTAATGTTAACTGTTAAAAATTTTAATGTTTAAATTTTGGAACTGTTACAATTTGAAGTCTTTTTAAACCTATAAGCTTCAAATTTTTAACCCTATACATTTTTAATCTTGAATTGAAAAAAAATCTTAACTACGTTTTAAATTTCCTGAATGACCAAAAGAACGATTTAAGTACTTGCAAATATCTAAGTTAATGCTATAAAATGTCGGTATTTTAAGGAGCTGAGACATGTACTTTTAAAAGGTAATAAGAAATGTTAGGTAATTCGAATTTTTCTGTTCACCAGATTTCAAAAGATTTTACTAAAACTTCAAAAATTACATAAATATTTCAAAGATTTCAGAAATAATTAAAATATTTCACAAAATTTTCAGACTCAAAAGACTTTACAAAGTGAACATAACCCATAAAACAGTAATTTTGCTAGTATTGCATATTTACTCTTCTAGACGTTTCGCCTGTTGCTTTAGTGGATCCTTCACTCCATGGTGTTTCTTTCCTGGAATTTTACGACCCATTTTTTGGGCAAAAATCAATTTTCGAAATTATTTTAAAAACACGTGTTTGCCCGACCCACGAACGGCAGGAACGTAAACAAAATCGTGTCTGCTATTTGAAGTTTCGACTTCTAGCACAGAGACGCTGCTGGTACGCGCGGGATTATTTAAATTGATTTTTTAGTGTTCATTTAGTACTAGAAGTAAATGCTAGTCCCTGGATTTTTTTTTCTAATATAGAAAATATAACGGATTTGCTAACGAATTTGATCTTCATAGTTTATTAACAAATTCATATAATTGGAAATTACTTGAAATTAATATTACAATTTAGAATCATATAATTTTAAAGTTTCAGTTTTAAGGGTTTAAATTTGAAATTGTCTAATTATGAAAATTGTAATTTTGTATTATTCGAATGAAAAGGAATTATTAAACTCGTATCATTTCCGAATAAAAGCGTTTACAATTGAATAATTTGAAATTGAAAGTGTTTGAAAATGCAAAATTTTGAATCAAAAGCTCTCAAAATTGAAAAATTTCAGACTAAAATTTTGAGAATTAGACAATTGTATTAAACGAGGAGTTGAAATTGTATCATTTCTTATCAAATCTTTCAAAATTGACTAATTTAAAATTTTTGAGTTTAAATCATTTTCAAATTCGAAGCGATTGAAATTTGACAATTTGAAACTAGAAACTAAATTTAATGATTCGAAGTCAAAGCTTCTGAAATTCTAGAATTTCAAATTGTTATTGCATGAAAAAATTATAATTCAACATTAAAATTCATTGGAAAAAATTTTTTGATCAAAAAATAAATTCACCGTCAGTTTCACTATTCAAAATGGGAAATTTTTTAATTATAAACCTTTAAAGATGGATTATTCTACAAAAACGTTTAAAATGAAGTAATTTTAAATGGAAAACATTAAAAATGAAAAAATGTCTACTACGGAACGTTGAAAATTAAACGAATCCGAACTTCATTTAAAACTGAAAATATTTTTAATTACCAAGAATTGTGATATTAAAACTTTTTCATACTTAAACCCTATAAAATTTAAATTATCTTCAGTAAATTCAAATCGTTTGAAAATAAACAATTCTCGATTTGCTACTTATACTTTTCAAAGTTAAACAATTTCAATTTTAATTGCAAAATTAAAACTTATGAAAGGGAAAAATTGAGAATTCAGTGCCCAACATGAAAATTTAGAACTCTAAAATTGTAACCATGTAGAATTAAAGAAATTATTTAATTACTAAAGTATCAATTTCAGATGGTTAATTTTTATCTATTCTTGTTTCAAACAACACAATTTATAACTTTTTAACTTCAAATCGTTTAATTTTCAACACTTCATTTAGAATTATTATTCATTTTCGAAATTTTCCAATTGAATATTTTTAAACTTTAAATTATTCATTTTTTCAAATCTTCAACTAAATATTGGACAACTGTAAGATATTGCACTGAAAATTAAAAATTAAAAAAAAAGAATACAGAACA
Source organism: Melikaiella ostensackeni (assembly GCA_032362435.1). Lineage (NCBI taxonomy): Eukaryota > Metazoa > Arthropoda > Insecta > Hymenoptera > Cynipidae > Melikaiella > Melikaiella ostensackeni. Next base: position 15,356,202 of record JAUMHM010000050.1, on the reverse strand, counting down.
AGATCGCCATGATTCCAATTTTTGAAATTGCATCATTTTAAGCCTTCCAATTCGAATTTTTTTTTTTAAGTTGAGTTTGACACTTTCAATATTTTGGAACATTTTCAAATAAAAAAAAATTCAATTTTCAATTGCTAGTTCTAAAATCTTCTCAGTTTGAGGCTTAAATTTGACAAATTATTTTCTTAATTTTGTATTATTCTGAATTTATTCTGAAGGCATTTACTTCAAAATTGATTAATTACAAAGCCCTTACTACTGAAAATTGTACAACTATCAAGTCTTGTAATATGATATTCTACTATTTCGAAGAATTTTAAAAATCATACAATTTTGTACGTTTGAAATTGAAATCAAACTATTTAGAATATTTAACATTAAAATTATTAAATTTGAAACTGACTAAAATTAAGACCAAATAATTTAGAATATTCAAATCTAAAATTATTAAATTTAAAACTGACTATCAAGGCTTTCAATATGAAATTTTTTTATTTTGAAAGATTTAGTAAGTAGTGCAATTGTTTTGACATTTTTAATATTTGAACTTGAAATTATTATCGATTCAAAAGGATTCCAATTTGAAATTTTTGAATCAATTAGGGGCCGTCTATAAACTACATTACCAATTTGGGGGGGGGGGGG
>JAUMHM010000050.1:15344340-15355457 GCA_032362435.1 Melikaiella ostensackeni | reverse complement strand
TTTGCCAGGAAAGTTTTCTTCAAGCTTGGTTCGCAAGCTTGCCGTAAGGCGGACATTTTCTTCCTTGCGGCAAACTTGCCTAATGTTTGCGGTGTAAGCTTTCGAACCTTGCACCGCAAACTTCCGGCAAGTTTGACGCAAACTGTTGTGCTATCTGGGCATGCGCTATAATTTTCATCAAATTCATTATTGAACATTAATTTTCAAAATTTTGTTCAATTTATCGATAAATAACGAGCGTCGGTTACTTACGCAGAAACTTGCAGCATTTTTCTTTAAAAATGTACAAACTCCAAGTGAAAAGAGGTAGGGAAATTCAAAATATCTTGAATGAAAATTCGTGTTCGAAACTTCGAATTTCAGTTCGTCAGCCGGCCGGCCTGTTAAGACTAGTTGTAGGCGCTTTTTCTTGAAATCAAAAACGTTGCATTGAGCTCCATGATTTCAGGTCAAAAATGGACAGTTTTAATCGATTTTGATCCAAATTCGATGGATTGTAGTGTTGGAATTTTTACTGATCAAGATTTCACGAAAAGTATGGAAAATTAAAGTGAATTTGTGATGAATTACAATATTGGTGCTCCGAGGTTAAACGGCTCACTCAAGGTCTTCGTTCGGACAGTCAATGCCGTATCAGAAGTTATTTACATGGCGACTCTTTGGTCGTATACTTTTGTACGTGTGCCGAGTTTAGAGACTATATATGCGGCCCTGAGTGTTCACTCACTCGTTGCTTTTAATCCGGTTGGAACTAGATTTTAATAGCGCCCGTTACGGTGTCGACCAGACTCGAGGCCGGCATAGTTACGCGAGATGAGTATATATAATCGCACGGGACGTATTTTTGCATATTTTTATGTGGATGAAAATGAACACTTTGTTTCGGGCGGGAAACAGGGGTATAGTAAATTTGTTTAATCAATCTTTTCGACAGGATTTTCCTATAACTTTTTGTGTATGCCGATTGTGGTTTTTTACTGCGATAACTCGGTAAGTGGGAGTCCAAATACCCTTATGAAAAAATGCTTTAGGAATTTAAGGATTGACTCTTATTGCTAGAATATTCTGGAATAAAACGTCTGTAGGGTTTTAAAATGTTTTTAAACGCGGAACATTCCGAAGTATTATAGAATAATTGTTAAAAACTGACTTACCTATATTTATAGCACATTTTAAAACGCATGAAATATTTTCGAATTAATGATTTCAAGAAGATTCTGCAGGTTATAAGAAAATTTTTATTATAAACTTTTTAAAGATAAGGGAACTTTGATCATACTGAATTGCTACAGGAAATTATGTCAAATTATACGAAAAAAGCCATTTGCTGAAACAAAATATTTATTCAGAAATTTTTTCGGCTTAAAATATTTGGGTTGGCATTCTAATGAAATACTGAAACCCTACGATATGTCAGGCCGTTGCGTATATTATTAATTAATAATAAAGTCAAAATTGAAACCATTTTTTAAGAAGTTTGCTTGGATTGTTGCTTCCGGTTAACAGATAGGTGAAAAGTGTAAGAGACTTAATTCGAAGCCCCCTTTGCGACTAGTAGTTTAAAATGTATTAATTTAATTATTGGGGTTAATTATCAATTTTTAATTAATTTGTTAATTAGGAGTGTTTTCGGAGACGCCTGTGTTTTATTGAATTTTCATTGTTATACAAAGTATTCCGATCAAATTTTTCTTCTTCTATCCTTGAAAGTGAAAGTTTGAATGTAATTAAAAATATTTTTTCTGGAATTCGAAATCCCAAAATGGCGGAGGAGGGGGGCAATTTGTTTTAAGAAACAAAATCGATTTAAATGAAGGTAACATATATTTTGAATATTTTATGCTGTACAAAATAGTCTCTTACACTTTTCATCTATCTATCATCCGGAATCCAAGCAATCCAGTCCACCCGGAATCCAAGCAAACGTGTTAAAAAATTGTTTCAATTTTCACTTTATTATTAATCAACAATATACACAACGTGTAAAATTGCTAGATATATGTATTTTGTTTCGGGCAGAAATCCCAATATTTGACTGGACGCTACCTATGTATGCCTATGTAAGTGTGTGTCAATCCATGAAAGGTACACTTTGTTGGTACAGAGTTAGACCGTAAGGACACACCCAGCTAAATACCCGACATTTTAGGCTTAGGACCCCTCCAGCAGCCCTATCCGACTCTTTGAAAAGATTTCCGTAAATATATGCCTTGCACTTGGTGGTACCAAAAAATCCCGACAGAAAGCGCGGCCGCGTCTCGGCCCTGTTTTAACATTATCTCGTGTGGGACAATGTACAAATAATTTATATAATGTTATTTTCCAATAAAAAATTAATGGTAAAACTATTACAATAGATTAACAGACATTTAATAATATTTTTAGGAAAAAATCTTACGAAAAGTAGTGATAGGGATAGAGAAAAAAATTAAAAATTCATATAGTTTTCCATATACTCGTACAGTGAGTCAAAGTAAATAAAATAATAAAAGAATAATAATTAAATTAATAATGTAATTAATGGAAAAAATGCACCTCCAAATATAGTTTGAAAATTAATTTAGATAAGTAATAATAATAATATTAAGCATAAAAAAATAACTAATATTAATTAATATTATTTTAATTATTATATATATATATATATATATATATATAAATTTGCAAAAATATAACTAATCAATCACATTCCTTAAACAATTAAAATTTTTGACATATTCGTCGCAGTAGTAAATAGTGAATAAACTTCTCATTTATTTTATAAATAAAACAGCATTGTTTTTATGTAGTACAATCACATTGATTAAACCAATCACATTTTAAAAGTCATATTCATCTTAATAAATATTAAATTATACATTTATCGTAAATTATGCACATACTTATTCTTCAAATTCCTTAAGAAAATTCTCTTTATGAAAGTAAACAAACTTTTAATCAATTCGCTTAACATTTTTAAATAAAATTATTTAAATTCAACCACTAAAAATAGTACGCAATCAATCTCAAAAATAAGTTTGATTGAACAAGTTGTTATTTATTAACAATAAGTGTTATTCCAAAAATTAAATATATAATTTAATATTTCTTGCCGCGAATATAGTTTTAAAAATGTGATTGGTTTAATCAAAGTGATTCTCGAATGTGATTATACTATCTGAATACAATCTTCCTAATTATAAATGTCATAAAAAATTATATTTGTTTAATTATATATATATATAAATATTATTAAAAGAATATTAAAGAATACTAGTTAATATTAATTAATATTAGTTATTATTTTTATTATGATTATTATAATTTTAACTTATCTAAATTAATTCTTAAACTATATTTGGAGGTGAATTTTTTCCATTAATTACGTTATTAATTTAATTATTACTCTTTTATTATTTAGTTTACTTTGACGCACTGTATATGGAAAACTGTATGTAGTTTTAATTTTTTTCTCTATCCCTATCACTATTTTTCGTAAGATTTTTGCCTAAAAATATTATTAAATGTCTGTTAATCTATTGTAATAGTTTTACCATTAATTTTTTATTGAAAAAAAAAACATTTTATAAATTATTTGTACAATGTCCCATACGAGATAATGTTAAAACAGGGCCGAGGCGCGGCCGCGCTTTCTGTCGGGATTTTTTGGCACCACCAAGTGTAAGCCATATATTTACGAATGCCATTTTTAACTCTTCTAATGGCAATAAAAAATTTCGTCCAATACAGTTTCGATAAGATTTTTCACGCCCTTTTATTGTACATAAGCATTACAAAAAATATTTGTCCTTCAAAAATGAAAGTCAAAAATAAATTTGACTTTTCCGGGAAAAGGAGATATTTTTTCATTTTTCGATCTCAAAAAAAGCTCAGGTTTTTCCCTTCAAGAGCTTTGTGGTTGAAAAGTAGGATTTTTATCCATTATTTATAAAAATAAGCGAAGAGTGGTTTTGGAGAACATACCATCTGTTTTGGCGATCTGTAACTCTTTTAACAGCAATGAAAAAATGTTGCCTATTACAATTTCTACAGGTTTTTTCACGCCCAGGCCGCCACACACTGGTCCGGTTCTGGAATATACGGCTCATAATAATTTATTTTCTGTAATTTGTAACGGGCGTTGATGTTTTTTTCTTTTAATGCTTTGCATTAAATACGCAAGAAACGCCGATTTTTAAATCTGTTGTGTGCAATTCTAAGTCCAGGTAACACAACAGTTCGCGTCAAACTTGCCGGAAGTTTGCGGTGCAAGGTTCGGAAGCTTACACCGCAAACTTTAGGCAAGTTTGCCACAAGGAGGAAAATGTCCTCCTTACGGCAAGCTTGCGAGCCAAGCTTGAAGAAAACTTGCCTGGCAAAGTTTCAACTTAATCTGATGCGCAGTAGTTTTCTATGGAACCTAGAAATAAACCACTGAAGAGGAATCACATGAGAGTCGAAATGTTTGGTTAAAAAAAAACACAACTTTTTTAATTATTCGACCCTAAAGCCCATGCAAAACACCAACAAATTTTATAACCAGAGGGTTAATAAAAATCAACAAAATGTATTTAAATAAAATAAGTTAAAACAGTGGGGTAGTTTTATGAAATTTAGATGATATATTTTTTAAATAATGCATAAAATTAAAAAATTTTAGTACATTCAAATAAATTTTTAATTACTTTATTTATGTAAAAAAATATTTAAAAGAAATATGGAAAACCCTATTAAAACAAATTTGTGATCTTGACACGTCACATCAGGAAAAAACTTCTTCGTAGCCAATCCTGGTGGTAAGTAGTCATTTGTTCCCAAGAAGCACCAGAACGTTACTAATTTGGTAATGAAGCATCCAAAATGACTAGATTATCTGGGTATTTTTGGCTTCATGCCATTTTAGTAACATTCTGGTACTTTTTGGGAACAATAAAATTTTGGACAAATGAATACCTACCATCTGGTTCACTTGTTTGGAATGCTGATTGGCTGAGTACTATTTCGGCTGCTCCATCTAATCAGCAATGCCTTATTTTATCGCGAAAAATTAAAAAAGGATACTTTTTAGAGATAAAAAAATATTTAAACCAGTTTGAAAAAAATTTCCTTAAATAATTACATTCCGTTTTTAGTGCTCTTTTAATCTCACAAGGGAAAAATTTGCAATACAAACTGCAATAAATTTTAACGCTTAGTCTTTAAATAATTTGAAAATAACGAAACTCCAGTAAATTATGTAAATAGGTGGTTTTAAACTTATACTTTTTGGTTAATTATGGTCAATCGGAAAAGAGGACTTGTCACGTTTTGGTCATTTTTCCGATTGAAAATAATTCTGAATTATAAACCGAATTTATTAAGTCTTTATAGGACTAAGTCTTGAAATATAAATTTAAAACCCAGGTCAAATACGTATAAAAAAAAACATAATTTTAAAGTGACCGATTTGAATGTTCTTCAATAATTTTTGATATTCATTTCGAAGCTGTGACGTTAGCAAAATAAATGGTTTTATAATCGTTACAAAAAAACGCTTCAAACAAAATTTAACCTACTTTGCAAAAAAAAATAATTAATTAATGATAAAAATAATAATTAACACGCAGTCGAGAAAATATCGTAAGACGATAATTATTAGGTAATCAGTATTCATCCTTTCAAACTATGTACAGACTAGTAAAACCTTGTCTTAAAAAAAATCGAAGACAAACTTTACTGAGCGTTTGAATACGAATTTCATATGCATGAACTTTTGTTCAGCTATTTATGATTTCTAATTCCGCAAAAACCACCTTTCAATTAAATATAAATTATTTGTACATTACCGAGAAAATTAGATTTAAAATTTTAATCTGACCTTCTATTTTCAAAATATTACAAGCGAAGTACTTCGCTACAGTCGTATGAGTCGCTATGCCATATAAACATACTTAATTTATTAATATATTGTGATTTCAAATTACTCATTTAAGAGTAGATACGTTCTTTTATTATTTACAATTACAATAATCGACTGCGTACCACTTCAATAATGTCACATTGAAATATTTATTGCGAAAAAATCGATAACCTAATAAAACTAATGTTCCATAACTTTTTAACGACTATAAAACGAGTGTAGCTTATCCACCTACTGTACTTGCAATTAGAATCTCCAACAAATTCGTCGTACCGCAAATTAAGAAAATGTATGGGCTCAAACAAATAATGTCAAATAAAGTGAAGAACTCTTCAATAGAAACACCAAAAAATAAATCTGTCAGAACATTACGAACTCACAAAAAAATTTCAAGGCAAGAACCTATTATGATTCACAATTTCTATCAAATAAAGCTAAAATGTTGTTTAAATTAAGATCTACTCTTCACCTGAACATCGGTCAAAGTCTTTGAGACTCTAAAGTTGAATGGAAAAAATTCTGAATTGAATGTTCTAGCGTGATGATGTGTGAATTAAATATTTGATCTGAGCTTTCGTGGTCTCCCACGATTTCTATTGACCGATACTGTACTTGGCGCTTTTTCCTTACTCTGCGTTTTCTTTGAAGTCTCTTTTTTGTCAGATTTTAAATTCTTCTTGGCTTTGGCATGCATCTTCTTATGTTTCAAAAAAAGAAATTGAGACTTGAAGATTTTGTTGCAAATCGGGCAGCGGTAAACTTTCTTAGCTGGAACAAAAATAATACCTTATATGTTTCCAGTCAACTTATTCTTAGATAATAATACATTTGAAATACAATTTCGAAAACTAGATTTAAACACCTTACCAGATTTTTTGGTCACATGCTGCAGACTGTGAGTTTCGAGTGCGATAGCGCTGGAAAACCACCGACTGCAGTTTAAACAAGTCAGTTCCGTGGGCCTCCACTTTCGATTCAGACTGGGGATTAATTTCTTTTCGCTAGGCGGCGTCAATGCTTTAGCTTCACTAACTTTAGCTGCTTTTGGCGCTTCTTCATTCGACAGCTCTTCTTCTCGTTGTGGCTCTTTTTCCTCTGTCATCTCTTCTTCATCTGGTACATCTTCCTCTGACTTTTCTACTTTCCTCGGTGTATTTTTTTCTTTCGATTTCGTCTCTACAGTTTTCTTTTCCTGAGTTTTTTTATTTACAACTCTAGTCACTTCAACCCGCATTTGCATTCTCGCTTTTTCAGTTTTCTCAGTTTCAGATTTACTTGGTCTCCCTCTTTTTCTAGCAGAGTGCTCAGCACGAACGTGTCGAGCTAATGACACCACCATATCAAATTTCTCATCGCACGTTTTGCACGGATACTGCTTGTTTGTCTTTGTACTCTTCTTTTCCTTAGAACTCATTCCTTTAGAACTCTCCTTAGAATTCTTCTCTTTTGAACTTTCCCTTTCAGTTCTTTCTTTAGAACTTTCCTCCTCGTAATCTTCTTCTTCTTCGCTGTCTGAATCAGCCCTGGTGCGTCTGCTACTCAATCTGCGAGACTTGCTTCTTAATTTTGTGCATACCTTTATATGGGAATCTAAGGCTCGGCGTAGCTTGAAATTCTTTGAACAATGTTTGCATTTCACAGAAACGGCCTTCGAAGATTCCTCCTCTTCATCATCCGAATCTCCAACCATAATGACCTCATTTTCTTTGTCACTCGATCCCTTCTCTTTATTCTCATCGAGGGTAATTTCCAATATTTCCTTTCCTTGAGAAGGCTCGTCGGAATCGTCCTCGTCGACATCAATATCAATGATTTCCACTCGCGAACGTCGCCTATTACTTCTTCTGGTGGGTTTTGATGACTTCTCAAGAACAGCTGTTTTCTTTTTTCGTCTCCCTTTCTTCTTCGGGGTTGGCTCCTCGTCCTCGTCTTGTAACATAGAAGCCGGTTGTATTATTATCTCGGAATCTTCTCGATTCACGGAAGTCAACTGCTGCTTTCTCGATCTCTTGACTTTAGACTGCGAGTTCGTATTTGATAAATTTCCTGAGAGGTTTGCCGACGTATTGGGCGTGAAATGGTCCGACATTGGCGAAAGTTCTCGTTTGACTCCGTGGTTCTGTTTCGATCCGATGATAGAAGTGTTAGATATGTGAGATCGTTTTACAGGAGGCTGATGTGATGGTGATTGTTCTTCTGCTTTTACAGCTTTCGGGGGGTAATAAGCTCCTCTGTAGCTAGTGTTTCGGATAGGAGGCGACGTTATGAACACTAAACCGTTGTTCGTTTTCTTGCGTTCAGGAGGTGGTATCTTTACTGGAGGTTTGCTTATATGAGGTTTATGATCGGTTGCTTTTGTTCGTTGAAAAGTCGCTTGAATATCATCGAAAGTCAACTCTGCATCGGATTGGCCTCCATCGCAAAGAATGTACTGAACTGTTGACTGCTCAACAAGCTCTTCTTCGTTCTCTGAATCCTCTAGAGAAACGATTTTTGGCGCTGGAAGACCTGTAATGTGTAATAATTTATATTCATTAAGAGCTGAATTTCTTGAAGTTGAAACAAAAGAGGAAAATACATCGCAATTACTTGTATATTAATAAAAGTGTATTATGTATCAACTACGTACTTTCATTCACTTGTTTCAGATAGTTAGGTGTAACTTTTGTTTTCCTGTTTTCAGCCTGTCGACGATTGATCGATTCTATTTGACTCTCTGCTCTAGTTATTACGTCTCCAGTAATTTCGTCCGTACGTGGGAGTACTGGTGGCTGCGTGGTGACTAACTGTTTCTTTATTTGAGTCGGCTTTTTCACTGTCCTCACAGCTCCCTCTCTGATTAATCTTTCCACGTCTGATCTACAAATTTATTTTTCAAATTAAAGATGTTACTTGCAACTTTGGAAATATTCATCAAATATTTGAATGGCTTTACAATTATATCTACTGTAATAAAATACTCACTTCATAAGAAATTGAAAGTTTGTAGGAGGTTCTCCAGATTCATCGTAAACAGCAACTGCAAAATAATCATCTGAATCTTCTACTGCATAAAGGGCCAGTTGTTGACCAGATGCGGTGACGAACATAGCTATAGTTTCTTCCCCATCGTCCTCCTCCTCGCATTCGCCTCCTTTTTCAATGTAAAATTCTGTTCTTTCATCCTCGCTATCGAACGATTCCTAGTTGAAAATAATGTTGTTATATAATATAATTGTATTATGATCAAATACATACATACACACAATACATACATTTTTAGTGAATTTGTATAGATTTCAAATCGAAATTCCGATTTTTGTGAATTTTTCTCTTCAAAATCTTTGACATCTCATTAATATTTAAACTTTTAAGTTGGTTTTATATCATTTACGACAGTAAATCAAATATTATTTACAAAAAAGACGATAAGAAACACAGTTTCTAAATAAACCCTTTTATATAACAAATTACGCAAAACGGAATATCACAGAAAAATAAACATTAATATATTAAATATTAATAAATTATAACATAAGCAAATGGTAAGGTTTTAATAAGAAAATTCACGCTAAAAACACTTTTTTGATTTTAAATCTTCAATGCATCACCAAATTGTAAAGTTAACACCAACTCGATTAAAAAAAAAAAAAAAAAAAAAAAAACATGTCTCCCTTATTTTTCATGTACAACCACATATTTTTGATCCACATGACGTTTTTCAACATGATTCCAGCTAGTCTGCATGACTTATAATGTATTCGGCCTAATCATGTGAAAATAAAGACTTCTCTCGTTCAAACAATCTCCCATTTACCACGGATTTTGATGGGACTTCGCATTCCGCAGACCATTCTTGCTTAACTCCAACAAACACTGATTCCGAATTTCTTCCAAAATCTTCGTCTTCATTATCGGTTTTGTCCTCATAAGAAGAGTTAATTTCTGGAAGATTGAGATGTTCGGAAACCTCCTTCTTTATTATGTTAATATTTTTATCAACATTTGCTTCCTCATCCATCACCTACAAAAAGATAAAAATTTGTATTTAACTCTGCGAGTGCTCTTAAAATTAATTGTAATAATTTTATTCACACTAAATTCGATTTTTTTCTCATTCATAATAATTTACGTAAAAAACACAGTACAACACATTTGAAAAATATAAATATGTACTGCTTAGAACCAAGATATGCTACATTACACTCAAAGTCTTGGAAATAAAGCCAACATTTAAACAAATGTTCATCAACTTCTAATAAATGCCTCAATTGAAATAATCGGATAAGCAAAATTTTTGTTAGATAATAAGAATAAGTGATAACTTACTGTCTCGTCAAGTTCATTTTCGTCACTTTCCTCCATCACAATATTTTTATACATAACATTTTCACTCTTAAATGACATTTTTCTTCTCCTCGTTCAGTTTAATTTACTATTTTTTAAGCAAGATTAATTAATAATGTACATCAATCCGACTGTAAAATTGTCTCCAAAGAACCATGAATGTCAAACGTCCAGGAAATAAATCTTCCATCTAATAGAAATAGAAGCACTCTAAAGGTTCTGAATAAACTTAAAAGTCATATGAACTTGTAAAATGCAGGCCAGTACAGATGCATTTCTTGAATTTCTCGTCTTGCAAATGATAAATGTAAGGATTTAAGAGACTAAGAGTAAGGTTATGTCGGTCGAAAAATTGAAGAAGCCACACGGAAAAACGGGAAAAATTCTCGGATATGGTACACGTACAGATATTTTGTTCCTTCTGAATTGACCAAATTTTTTGTGAAACTTATCGAACTTCATGTACGCGCACTTTTGTTTTGCCACGAAAACGAGAGATGCAGAAAATTGCATAGAAAGCAATCAAAAAACCTCTTTTTCCAAAACAACGATACTGCAGCATTTACAAGCTTGTTGTTGATGCCAATCGCAAGTATTATAATCGACCAATCATTGTAGTCTTGTGACTTGGAGTTCGTTGTGCATAACGGAAAGTTGCTCTGTGATTAGTAGTTTTTCTATTTTATTGACGCCGCAATTTTTTGTTTTTGTTGAATTTAGCCAATCACCCATTGAACCCGTGAGAATTAATTTTCTGATTGGGGAAATTGAAGCATTAACTTTAGGAAAAGGGGTAGGTATTCATTGATCCATACTCTCAGCAATAGGGAGCTAATTGTAATGGCCACCAGCGCTGAAATCGAATTGTTTCCCTTGTAGAATCCTCAGCTTGGCTGCCATTGGTTGAGTTGAT
>JAUMHM010000050.1:15273386-15283516 GCA_032362435.1 Melikaiella ostensackeni | reverse complement strand
CAAATCTAGTCAGCGGATAGCCTGAAATAGACCTGACATTTTCTCTGAGAATATTCTGACATTTTCTTTCGGTAGGGTAACCTGAAATATATATGTTTAAGTATATTACAGACTGACGAAAATATTTTCGTATAAATAACTAATGAACTTTAATAATTATGATTTAGCTTAAAATTTTATAGGCGGTCTCCTACTTCATTAAAGCTGTTATGTCAATCGAGGTTTTTTTTTAATTAAATTTTTTTTATCAAAGTTTTGCGTACGTTAATCAGTTTGACGCGAAAGGTACTAATGATCACTTTTTTGAAATATATAAAAAATAAGTGAAATTATTTCAATAAAAAAGTTCACTGAAAACTGAGTAATAGAAAAAAGTATTTTATGTCTGATATGGACTGTGTTCGATTTACATGGTACTGCACAGCGACCTGCAGAATATAGAAATGAATGCGCTCGTTCAATTAAAAAAAATACATTTATGTTTTCAAAGCTAGCTTCTTCTTTAAGAAAGAAAATTTTTCTCAGGACACTCGCGCTATACGCAGTTGATATTGATGCAGTTTAATTCAAGTTAAAAATTATGGTAAATTTAAAAGAATTATTAGGTATATTATAAATTATATAAATTATTATTATATGAAATTCTCAGACAAAAAATCTTTCTTCCAATATTGTAATTATTTTCGAAATTGGCTGGAATTTTTATTTTTTTAAATTTGATGAGTTTCATAAATTTTTTAATTTTGAAAGAGTAAAAAACTTAGAAATAATAAGAAATAATAAATAAAATATAATAATAAATAAATAATAAGGAATAATAAGACATAATAATAATAATAATAACAATAAATAATTTTATAATAATAAAATGATAAAATAAATAAGAAATATAATTGGGTAAATTTATAGGGCTTGTAACAGTTACCAGAAACTTTGATAAATATTTCTGAATGTCTTAAATACCTTATTTTTAAAACAAAATTTTAAAATGCTCTAAATTCTTGAATTTTCTTCGGTGAAGCCTCGTTAATGAACTTTAACTTCATTTTGGGAAAGTTATCCTGGATATACAGCACACAGAATATAAATACAGTGGACTATAAATGATCTTATTTCAGTTGAAAATTAAAAAGACTAATGTAAAACTACAATGGATTTACGCATTTGAGTTTGATGGCTCGAAGCTTATGAATTATGCTTTCGAATGCCTGATGCGAATGGCCAGAAACTGTGTTTCAGATACGATAAAGTTGCTTTATTGCCCGATAACGTTGTATGTTGTACTATACTTATGTGAGAAAGCTCTATGAGTCTGATGTATAATGAGACACTTTGATAGCGTTTAATGGAATACTCCGTGAAGCCAACAGTCCTGGCAGGCACAACGTTGTTTATGATATGGATAGACGTTATCCGACAAACATGGGCTTAACTGTGCTAATTAATGTCGTGGGTATTGTACTGTTTTCAATTTTCAGCAAAAAGTGATTATAGATGCGCCCTCAAAAATGAGATTTGTTGAAGAATATTTAAATTAAAAAGAAGAGTTTTATAAATAGGGGTGTGCAAAAAACCAGAAACCCGTAGCTTGATTGGGTAGGGTTCGAGCTTTATCTGAAACTCAAAAGCTTTTGGTTTCTCGAACAGTTTTGAGTTCTTGAATGCTTTCAGGCTCTCGAATAGTTTCGGGTTCTCGAATTTTCTGAATTTTTTTGTCTATAGCTTATAATGTATTTTTATAAATGAAATTATTGGTGAAACTATAAAAAATGATTACAAATGTGAATAATAAATATTGAAAAATAATGCTCTATATTTGTCGTTTACTTGTAGTTTGAGGGCACTCACTGCAGCTAACAGGGAATACATAGCAGAGCTTTCTGATCAAATGCAACGAAAAAGAGAAAGAGCCATGGTACGTTTCAATTAATTACCGATTCAATTTTTATTTAATGAAATTACTTTATATACAAGCAAAGGAAAATTCATTTTCAATTGATATCATAAGCTATTAATTGAGTCCATGAAATTGTATTAGATTATTGTCCATCTAGTGGTTTTTCTTTCAATAATTTGTGTACACTATAATTAGCAAGTAATTAGTCTGCTTTAAATACATCAAAACAGAATCATCATACACGCGTAGCCTGAACCTATTTTCACTTAAAAGGGCTTGCACATCTTGGCTTCTTTCTGATTATATTTTGGGAAAACCTACCAAGTATTGTAAGCCTAAAATGAAGAAGATTGGTGAGGCCCTTTTTGATAAAGCTCGATTCTTAATTGTTCTTTCCGAAATTTTTAGCATATTCTCATAAAAAACTAATAAAACATGGAGCTTTATTCGTAGAAACTCTTTAATTTTTCATTTTTAAATTAGATCTAAATGTTCAACATCGTGCAATATTCTGGTACCTTTAAAAATGCTGAAAATAGGTGAAAAAATTTAATTCATTGGAAATTTCTGCATTTCAGATCATTAAAGGCCTAAAATATTAATAATAGAAATTAATGTGCGTAAAATTACCTGCACATTGAAAAAACTATAGGATGTTTCATATCTTATAGTTTATGACATATGACTTCCAGAAGTCTGTTTTTAGTTAAAACTAGCTGTGAATTCGATTTCGGGTGTTTTCACTTTGTTTGTATTTATAAGTGAATGGTGTTCATTTGATGAGCACTTTACTTCTTTATTATGATTAATTAGCAAATATATTTGCTTCCTCATAGAGGAAACATTAATGATGTTTTTCAATATTTAAAATTAATAATTAACATGTTTTAAAACATTAAAAAGTGTCGACTGTAAAAATACAAAAATACAAATACATCAATCGATTTGTCTTGAATCAAGGAGAATTTTACATTCTTGCATCAGCTATGAATTACGCTAAGGACAAAATTTTTACCGTAAAAAAGAAGATGACCATAACTTTCTTACTCTTCAATAAAATGTATTAATATTATAGTGCAATTGATTCGACTCTCAAGGAGTCCTTTTTATTCTTATATCAACTTTGAATTGTGTTAATGAAAAAAGTTTTCCTATGAAAAACCCATTTTTTAAATATTATGAAACGCATGAAAAATGAAAAATTTTATATTTCAAAAAGCTTTTGCATCAGTTTTGAAATATTAGTGGTGATAATAGCCCTCCAAATTTCATCAATTCTGTACCTCCATGCTATATCGAGAGTATAGCATGAAGGTACCGAATTTATCTGCAACCTTCTTTAAATTATCGTGTTAACAGAAAAGGGCGACACACACACACACACACATGGACAATTGCTCAGAACGTTGTATTAGTCACTTATCAACTGAAAAAGCGTTTGGTTAAATCATTTAAAAAATATTTTAAATTGTTACGACTAGAAAGCTTCCTCTATGAGGTAGAAAAAATATTTTAATTTTGATTTTTTTATGAAATATCTTTTTACTATGCATTTCAGGTATACATTATGTGCTTTCAGATTAAAATATATTCAATTCCCTACAAATACAAAAAAAAAGATATTCTAGCTCCAATAAGTTCAAAGTTATGGCATCTCAAAGAAAAACACTTTTTATGGAACATTCAGCTTTTTTGAAATACATATATTGTTTTCCTTGCATGATACTGGCTACCAAAGGTTTTTTAACTGGCTCAAGATTGGCCACCAGTCTTGAGCCAACATTGGCGAAAGCTTGGGATGATTACGCCAATGTCAAGATTTAGCAGCCAGTCCTGGTCGATGACTAGTAGCCAAGGCTGACCAATGATCTCGAAAACATGTGTTACTTGGCTGCCATTGATGGACCAATGATTAGATCAAGCGTGGGCCAAACATGGGCCAAGATTAGGAAAAAATTTCAACAGTAAGTCAGTCATGCACCATGAATGTCTGTCTAGTCTTGGCATTGGCGTTATCAATCAAAGCTTCAGCCAATAATGGCCCAAGACTGGCAGCCAATCTTGCGCCACCATTTGTAGCATTGGGTTCGAAGCCTTAGCCAAGCGTAGCCCAATGGTAAATTTTCCACCGGGAAGTTAAAACATAGTTTCTGTTTGAGATTCGTAGGGAATTTTGTCAACTTTAATTCATTTGCATACAATCCTCACGTCAAATGCATAAGAAAAGAGACATTTCACAAAAAATCAAAATGGAAATATTTCTCTAATTAAAAACTGACTTCTGAAGGTCATATGTCGTGCACTTCTAGAGATAAAACGTTCTATTTTTTGAATTGACAGATAATTTTACACGTTAATTTATGTCATAGTTATTTTAGGCGTTAAATGCTCTCAAATGTAGAAATTTTACATAAACTCAAATTTTTTATATGAAAATAGAAAATTACAGAGTTTTAGCAAATGAAGCTTCACTTTTCATGAGTTTCTATGAAAATGTGCAAAAAATTATGAAAAAAAGAAAATTGAGCATTTTAAAAAGGGCCCAATCAAATTCTTTTATTTTAGGCTGAAAATACTTGGGGGGCATCCCCAAAACAAAATCAGAAATAAACCAGGATGAAAATTTGCTTAGGCTAGGCGTGCATATTCAGTCATTTATATTTTGCGTTTCTTATTTAAAGGCTATACAGATTAAAAAATGTTGATAAACACATGATTAAAAAATTTGATCGAAGATCCAGTTTATTATTACCTATTTCGATAGGAATAATATCTTTGTCACGTGATTAGTAGCAGTAGCATTTGTTTGTTCTTTTCATGTTGAACGGAAATTTGTCTTCCATATCGCCCGAACATTTTATAAGGCCATTGATTTAATCGAAATGTTCTGGTGGCGTGTGTTTGTCTAAAAGTAATATTTCAGGAGGAACGACGAGTGGAACAGGAAAGGTGTCGCAGACATTTCGATACGTGGAAGACATTATGGGGTAGACCAGGGCATGGAGCACCGATAGATCACGTGCGGAGGAGTAATCTTTACAACATACTTTATCGACCTGCCGTTTATTGAATTCAACTCTAATGTCATAACTTAAATATCTTATTTTGAAACATCGAAATTTGTTCTCTGTTGGAAATCTACGATTATATTTAGACATTGAAAAAACATTGCTTTGAATCAGTAAAATATGTTCGTTTTTGATTACATTAATTTTAAATAACACACACACACACACGCGCGCACACACACACACACACACATATATATATATACACAGGATACAAAATATTATCAACATTAGAGTAATTCAGAAAAAGCCTTTATTTTTTCTGAAAGGGTAACCCAACGAATTTTTTTAATAAACACTATTTATTTTTTTTTATTTGGCACGCATGCATTATACTTTTTTTATTGAAATGAAAATATCAGACTTTTACCTATTCTTTAGGGTCTCGTAGGCTACGCCAGAAACCCTTATAATATTAAATAGTCTGATGTCCATCTGTACGATGTTGACCGCACCCGGCTTGACTCTCGACCTTTCACAACGGGTGGCCAAAAAAACACATTTTTCGAAACTGATAGCGGCCCAGGCGGTTTCGAGTGCGAATAAAAAATAAACTTATATTTTTGTATTGAAAAAAAATCATATTCAGAGGAGGCGCAAAGCCCATAAAGCTTAACACATTTTTCCCATAAGAAAAAGAGACGTTTTTGTAAATTTTTTTGCAGAAAAATTATTTGTAATGCATTAAATATTATTTTTTACCGGTAATCATATGATAGAAAAATTGATCAAACAATTCATTATTATTTATAACAATATTATCTTAGAATAGTGCGAGAAAGTTGTGCTTTTTTCGAAATTTTCTTCCTTTTTTCAACTTTTCACTCACAGTGAGGTTACTATTAATCAAATTTAATAATCATAATTGTTCAAACAATTTATCATTTGTTCATAACTGAAAAGCCAAAGAAAAGTTGGAAATTTCAGATAAGACCGTAACTTTCTAGAATTACTCTGAAAGAAGATAGTTATAAATAATAATGAATCGTTCAAACAATTATTTTTCTTAACTTCAATTATTTCCTCGCTCTAACTAAAAAGTTGAAAACAAGTTGAAAAATTCAGAAGAAATGTTTCTTTCTAGCATTACTCTGAGACAAGAAAGTTATAAACAATAATAAATTGTTTGAACAATTTTTTTAAACATCTTCTTATTAGTAAAAAGTAATATTTTATGTATTGCAAAGAATTTTCACTAAAACAAACCGCAAAAAAAGAAATTACTGCCAAAAACTCGCAAAACCTAATTTTTCACTTACGGGAGTCTTTTAGAACCTTATAAAACTGGATTGTGGGGATGAAGTTCAAAAAGTAATTTCGGATTTGTATTCTACGGTTAATTGTGGAGAGAAATTTTGAGAGACAACTTGATATGCCTAATATTGACGATTGTGTAAAAAATGTACAAAAACGTATTTTTTCTTATAGGAAATATGTCTTGAAATTCATGGGGTTCGCGCCACCTCTAAATATAATTTTTTTCAAAACAAAGGAATGCGTTTTTTTTTCATTCGCACTCAAAACCGCTTGGGCCGCTATCAATTTCAAAAAAGTGTTTCTTCTGCCACCGTTACCTTTCTCGTCTGATCTTGGACCTTTGACACCTGACTTCAGACACTTGGCCTATTATTCCACACCTTTGACATCTGAGCTTTGATTCCTAGCCTGTGACTTTTGATTCGGCGTATGGCCATTCACTTTGGAGTTTTGACCACTGTGCTGTGACCCTACATCTTGACCTCTGACAACTGACACTTCGTAGCCTACGAAACACTTCCTTGAGGGTGCTTACCGACCTCTTCTCGGACTGATTTTTAAAATAATATTTATGGCTCCATTAGTGTTTTTTTTCTAAACTTTTTGATTTAAAAGTAAAACTAAAATGACTCGAATATTGGTTTAAATCCATTCGGACTATATTCAAAGAATAAATGAAGAAAATCTGATTAAATTACCAGAAAATACAATTATTTTAGAAAAAATGAGCCTGATGAGGACCCCTAAATATTGTTTCGATCATTTGAAATTACAAGGAGTCATTTTGACACCAAATGAAATCATTTTGAGAGGGAGGAGGAAACGTTTGAGAAAAATATAAAACCTTTTGTTAGAAAACTTTAACTAGCGTACTTTATTTTTTGCTTTATTTCTTTTTTTTTTATTGCTTTATTTTTTATTTTATTCCTATTTTATTTATATGGGCGATTTTCAAATAGATTAAAGTTTCATAACCCTGAAAGCAATTAACTTTTGTAGATCTATTTTAATTTCTCAGCAGGACTCAAATATTTATGGTGGGCTAATATTTTAGTTCCTGCATATATAAAAGTCAAAGAAATTATAGTTTGGCAAGCCCTTTTGTGATATAAAAGCATTGATCTTAACTCCACCTAGTAAAAATTGAGTTTCCTTCTCGGTTTCCTTTTAGGACTCAATTCGGTATTAAAACAATTCACACAACAAAACTAAACAATCTCACTTCAATTTGATCCGCCAATCTGATAAAAGAAGTGCGATTTGTAGATTGAAGTAGGCTTGAAGTGATAATCATCTATCAACAACCAAATTCTGTCAAACAAATGCTCAACTGTCAAAAAAATGTAGAATCAAGGTTCGCATTGGTTCGCATGTGACAAACTGTTTGTAAGATCATATTAGAACGCCCAAAAAAGGGTTCTGGTTTTAAAAGAAACACGTGCAACAGTTTCAGAAGCGAATTTGAATAACAAAAAATGCCTTTTGTTGGTTTTTGATACAATAAATCGTTCTTAGAAATAATTTGGATATAAAAAAATAGTTTCATAATTACTTGTTTCCAAAAATTCTTTTCAACCTAGTTTATTAATTAATTGTCCTACATATTTGGTTCACAAATAATGTTCGGAAACAATTTCTACACAGGGCGTAAAATGTTTCAAATATCGGACAATACATCCATTGTAGTATGCCCCTCAATCCTCCTTCTACAAGGAGAAGTCGAGAAACCTTTTTTACAAACTGTATCGATGTATAAAAACAGTAATTGCGGTAATATATAGACTTAATCTATCTCATAATAGTGCTTTTAAACTGTAAATTCGAAAGAGGCAGTAAAATACTATTAAGGAAAAATTAGTTTTTAGCTAAAATTATTTTTCCAACAATACTAATATGACACTTGATGTTTTTCAAAACATTTTCATAACATATCTTTATCCATTCTCAATAATCAATGTCAATGCCAAAACATTCTCTATAATTTCACAGAACAAAATGAGCCATCGTTTATTGAGATTGAATACAACTTTCATTTGTTGAATAGGGTTCCGACATAGCACATTTTTCGGAAAAACTCTGGTCTTTTCTTGCGATTTGGTCCAAGGGGCCGGAAGAAAAAACCAGGTCTATCCTAGGCTTAGACGCATACTTGACGTAGGTTAAAACATAGGTTTATGTCCGCCTACATTATTTATTTTTTTAAAGATTGAAATAATTTTTACATACAATTGACGAAAGATGTAGTATTTTCAATAATATTAGCATTAATTGAAGAATCAACAGAAAAATGTATAATTTTATCAAATTTCATGAAAATGACATAAAATCATGTTGAAAAGTGACAAATGATTTTCTTATATTTTCAAATAATGTTTTCCATAATTTGTAAGGATCAATAAATAATCACATTGTTTATTATTCCTTGATAGCACAGCTACCAAGAATTATAAAAAAATCCGAAATATTAATAGCATTTTCCACTGGATACACTATTTTTACACTTAGTGTAGCTTGTACACCAATATCGAATCTCCTTTTCGGCAATTTAACTTTAAAGAAGCACACTTTTACACCAGATTTGAGAAAAACATCTATTTTTTTTGGCTTCTGCTGCACAACCTCATGGAGCTCGTGTAGCGAAATCAATGGTCATTGGTCCGTCGTAAATCCGGTGTAGGACTATGATTTTTTTGAGGTTAGATTGCCGAAAAAATATTCGGGATTGTTGGAAAAGCTGCACTAAGTATGTGAAAAGTGTAACCAGTGGAGGAAAATTCTATAAGTAATATTTCAGACTTTAAAAGCGGTGAAGCGATGCAATGGCAAGCTTAATCGTGGTCGCAAGCAATCACAGGTTAGCTCTTACTAATTTTTTTTCTGACTCATTTCTCTTGCGAGAGAAAGTCACACCTAATGCGTTGCACAGCGGCATAGTTCGGAACTAATGCTCTCAGTTCCGCGAATCCTTGTTCCGACCTAAGCCGCTGTGCAGTGCATTAGGTGCGACTTCTTCTCGCAAGAGAAATGAATCACAAAAAATATAAGTAAGAGCTAGCTTGCGAACGTCACTTCAAATACTTGTCACGTCAAATTTCTCTCAGATTGTGCAGCAATGCCCAGACGAATAACACACAGCAACTTCTTCCAGTCCAGTCATTCTTCGGAGAGATTGCCAATCGTAGGTGCGCGACTGCCGCAGCTCCGCTGCACCATTCATCCACTCTCGCCCATTGGATCTCACAAGAGGGGGGCGATGGTTGGGACCCCCTCATCCCCACCCCTTTTTTTACTACGAATGAAACTTGCTTTCGCCTTAGTTGTTTTTCTTTTCCACGAATTACGGAAAAAAAATTTGGAAAATATAAGAAAATTATTATTTGTCACTTTTTAAGATGATTTTATGTCATTTGTATGAAACCCGATAAAATGAATGAATTAATTAAAGTAAAAATAAGTATAGGTTTGAACCTAGGACAGACCTGGTTTTTTCTCCTAGCCACTTGGACCAAGTTTCAAAAAAAGACCAGGTTTTTTCGGGAAGTGTAATAGTGTAATTGATAAGATTTGAAAAATAATTTTCATACACGAAAATTATTTTTCATCGTTTTTACTTTTTCTTAACTTTTTATTCCAAAACATTACAAGCAAATCGCTCAGTTATTTAATGATCTTAGTAACTAGTTCTCATCCAATATTGATGAATAAATTTAATTACGATCTACAGATGCGTTTAGTTAGTTTAGTAGCTTTTATATAACTAGTGATGGGTGCTGCTCGGTATTTCACAGTCATGAACAAATCCTGACCGGTCATGACGGTAAATGTTGGTAAAACGCGGTCAGACCCAAATATCTCCACCAGGAAAAATTTTTTTTATAGAGAAAAGTGGTTTAGTTGTTAGGACATAC
>JAUMHM010000050.1:15239147-15250325 GCA_032362435.1 Melikaiella ostensackeni | reverse complement strand
GACCAGTCCCCACGGTGGGCGCTCTGGTCAATCACAGGCATCGTAGAGAGTATATATAAGAGCAACATAATCTGAAGTTTCAGTTTCCGGTTAGCCCTGAAGAAGTGAACTGCAATGTTCACGAAACATCGGCAAGATTCGTAGTTTCGCACACGATTGAAACCCGAAACACCTCCTTTTATCACAATGAATCACAGTGAAAGCCTTAAATCTATAATCTTTAGCTAATGTTACTCTATGGAATGTAGGTAATTGCAACAATTTTCTTTTTGGTGACGAGCACCGGGATCGTCAAATAGAAAGAATTACCATTTGCCTCATCATATTTGTTTATTTGGGAAAAAATTAAAAAACTAAATCAAAAATCAGGCTTACAACTCTAAAAAATTTTATCAGCTTTTATTTCAAATTTCTTACGTTCAAATCGGTCAATATTTGTGGGTTGTACGTTATTTTCAACCAAAAAAGTAATTTCTTCCCCACTATTTGGCGGGAGCCCTCGGCATTGATTCACTTGTGTCGGGTTGTGCGTTTGAAGGATCAGGATAAGAGCCGCCCACATTCGTTAGCTGGCGAGATGCAGCATTTATTTATGGTGTACGCTTAAGTGATTGAGTATACCTGTATGCAACCTCATTGTTATCTCCGTTAAACAATGGAGCAATCTTGCCTTTATTTAACCATTCAATGATTAAAAGATCCTTCCTTACTAAAAATGTGCTTGCTTCTAAATTCAGGCTTCCTCTTCTATCAACTCTCCTATGTTATTATTATTACTTTATTATTATACCATTAAGACAAATCCCTTTTGGGGTAAGCGCAACTTTCTCGGTTCTAGCCACGTTATACTACCGGGGATCAAGGACTTTACATGTTATGGGTAAGTAAGGGATATGTAGAAAAAGGTATAGGTTTTAGATCAATCTAGAAGTCGCGTATTGTTCATTCAAACGGCACACTCATCCCACAACACCGCTCCGACACGGATCGTTGATCAATCTCTCTATCAGTCACCCCAGATAAAGAGCTTCGCAAAGTCATTATACTAATCTTCTAAGAAAATTTTTTCACGTGGGCCTATTAGTATCCTAAATCTTCCGTTTCAGGCACCACTCGTGTTCATATAAACAATTGTTCTTCATACAACTCCTATCCTTTTCTTGATACGTCCATGTCTTACTACCATACAGCACTGTGGGTGTAAACACAGGGTTATATATTGCAATTTTAGCTTTATTTGTTACATTTTCACTTCTAGTAATAGCATGTGCACTGCCGATAATCTTTCTACCCTCGTTTATACGCCTGGATATCTCTGCATCTATCTTTCCGTCAGCAGTAAATAAATTTCCAAAATACACGAACTCATCAACTTGTTCTATCCTCTCTTCGTTTAACGCAATGCTGCACACTGTTTTTCCATCCCTTCTTTCAAACACCATAAATTTTGTTTTATTTGCGTTAATCTTAAGATCTTAATGTAACATCCGTAATACTGGTGGCACGTTTGGTGTATATCGTATTGTCAAAAAATTTTCAAAAGCATATAATTCAATAAGTTTCTCATCAATTAGTCGTTGGTTTGTTTGGTGAAATCCTATATTTGAACTTAATTCTGTAAGAAAAAACAGAAATCGGAAAATTTTAATATAATCATGTCAATTAAAACATTAAGGTGTAATCGAACGTCCTTCTTAAATCTGAATCAGTGAAACTTTTACTAAATGAATTAGTCATTGATTGCTTGGCTTATGAAATAGTAATATTTTTTGATTTTGCAAATGGAATAGTAAAAAATTACATGTTTACGTGTTAAGTTTTCCTGATAAGTTTTTTCACGCCCTATACATTGATCATGAGCATGTTTCAAAAAAGTAAATACTCGACCTTCAAAAATAAAAGTCAAAAACAAATATAACTTGTTAGGAAAAAGGTATTTTTTCAATTTTTTATCTCAAACAAAGCTTAGGTTTTTCTCTTTTAGAGGTTTAAGGTTAAAAAGTGGGATTTTTATTTTTTATTGAAGGAGATAAGCGATAAATGGGCTTTGAGAAAATACCATCTGTCTTAGCGATTTGTAACTCTTCTAATGGTAATAGGAAAAATGCTGTGCAGTACAGTTTCAATAGGTTTTTACGCTTTTTCCGTTGATCACAAGCATTTTCTGAAAAAATTCGACACTTAAAAATAAAGGTCAAAAATGAATTTGACTTTTTTCATAGAACACTTTAAAAAATATATTTTTCGGGTTAGGAAGAGAGCTCGGGCTTTCTCTTTGAAGAATTTTGAGATTAAAAAGTGAAAACATATTTTCTATAATGAAAAGTTGAATTTTATTTTTTATTCTCAAGGTACTTGAAGAAAAAAATTGAAGCTTTCTTGGTAGCCTAAAAGAACTCTAAAAAAATGTGTCCTATAAAAAAGGCGAATTTGCGTTTGGCTTTCATTTTTCAAGGTCATATGCTTAATTTTTCTTTGAATATTCATGATCAATGGGAAGGTCGTAAAGAAGCCTATGGAAACTGTTCTAGACGAAATTGTTTTTATCGCTATTAGAAGAGTTAAAAATTGCTGAAATATTCGATATTCACGAGAATCCCAAATTTCTCGTTTCCTCCTCGTCAGTAAATAGTTATCCAAATGAAGAAATCCCCCCCCCCCCAATACTTTAAATTACTACCCATTAGCACAACACTTTGCCCAAACTTGACTTAGATCGGGTAAAGAACCTTAATTCTTCACGGCGAATTCACATTGTTTTAAATAAAATTGAACCTTTCATTTAGACCCGTTAAATTTTTTGGCATTCTCGCCTGAATAGCGACAAATGATAAAATTATTTCTATGGGAATCAAGGAAAGTCAAACATCCCTATCTGGGACGAATCGGGAAACCGAAAAAAAGAGGAAATGCGAACCCCGGTTCGTGTCTACGGATAGTGTATTTCAATTCGATAAATGGTTAGTAAGTTCGTTTGGTATTGGGGGTAGTTTACCCCTCATTTTGCATTATGAAATACACACGATCGGTAATACATAGATGGTTTTCCATTCGGCGTAGGTTGTCATTGTATAGAGTTAAGTTTTTATCAAATAGTGTTTGCATGAAGTTCCTCTGCATGCGTTGAAATATTCTGCGACACTTAAATTCTTTATTACAAGATAGACGCAACTGACTAATCAGGGGTAGCTTATCCCTCGCTGCTGTTGATAGGTTATCAAATTACTATTCTATCATCATAAAATAATTGTCGCTTAAGTCTTTAATAGAATTCATTTAATTCATATCACACGTTTTTCATTTTTTATATGCGTATTATGATAAATAGTGGGATTTTACTTCATATCAAGGGTCGAAAATGGTGAGAACATCATCCATTCAACACTAAAAAAATACCTTTTTTCACAGTTTTCAACGTGATACTTTTAAATTTCGGGAAAACAAAATGTTTGGCTTCAGAAACTACTTGATAGTTTCAAAAATCTGAAACATTGAAAAAATCCAAAGTGGCGGCCAATTCAAAATTGAAAAAAGCTTATTACTACTGTTTTCAACTAAATACTTTTGAACTTTATCAGAAAAAAAATGTTGATTCAGAACTACTGGATAATTCGAGAAAATAAGGGAGAGATTTATTTTCATATTTTTAAAAGGCATCCATTCAATAAAAAATACAAGAACATAGTACTTACATCTAAATGAAAAAGTGTTATTTATGCAGTGTCTTGAATATTATTATTAATAAAAATATTATTTCGGTATGATTTTATTCAGCTTGCATCTTCCCGGATAATGTAGGCTTCTTCATATCGGAAACACTCTGCCGATTATCTTAAACAACAAAAAAGAGATTTTGTTTTTCTTTCTTATTTTTTGTAAGCAGTTTGTTGTACTGCGTCATAAGAGCGACGCACCATTCTGCGATATCATTAATAACTGTTAGTTTGTTTCGTAACTTGCGTCCTTTGATGAAAGCTTCATGTTCAGCCCATTTTTCCGTCTCTAGGTCCATGAAAGACGTTGAAATTTTGTATTGAGTGAAGAAATTAGCTGCTTGATTTGTAATGAAATCACAGAGGTTGCGTTCCCTCCAAGGATTTCGCCAATTCCTACATGTTACATCAACGACAACACGCAAGTGAGGATTATCGTAAGCTTCCCTTTTAGGTGAATCTCTAAGTGCTATAACCATCTTTTTCTTGACATCCAAAGGAACATTCAGGTACCATAGATGTAGAGCAAACTTCTTAGATGTGACTTCAGAAACGGTTCGATTTACTGAGCGGTAGTCGATAAGAGCCTTAAAAAACTCAAAATCATTACTTCGCGCAAGAATAGAGCTACACGTGCCGAAAATCAAGCTTTCACATATAGTTCAACTATGAAAATGCAGACATTTCTCAAACGCGACAGTTCATTAGAAGTCAAAGAAAACTGTTTCCGGAACATATATATTTTAAAGGAATAAAGTACTTTGTTTATACATCGAGCATTAGAAATGGCACCTGGAACACGGAACTGGTACTGCTGATGATAAGAAGACTCCTGCAGAAACACAGCAACTAGTTCAAGGAACTCCTTGAAGTGTTCTCTAGGTTGCGTTTCTTCAAGTTGTTGCTTTTCAAATTCGTTCGCCTGCTTGATCAGTCACTGGATGAAACTCAAGAAAATACTCGCATATCTCGCACTCATTGTCCTTATCTATTGTCAAGTGTACAATCAACGATAACTGAGAAGTATTTTGCCTGTTTAATCAATTTTACGATGATTGACACAGTTGCATCCGCGCTTAAAGTTATTATTTCATTTTGAATAATATTTGCTAAATACGCAAATGTTACAGCCTTACTATCTTGTTTGATCGTAACATGCTTAATGTGCTTACTCATTACCGGGTCAAATTTCGCGATTATTTTAATTGCTTTTAAAAAGCTCGCATTGCTTTAATCAAAAAGACGATCAGATGATCCACGAAAATACAAATTTTGTTTCGCCACTAGTATCTTGAATAAAAAGGTTTCTGGAAAATTGGTCTAGAGTCTGTGTGTTACTATCCATAAATATACATTTTGCTAGAGGCGTCAAGGCGCCTGGACTATCCGGCCGTACATCGAATCAGCTACATTATAATATTATGACATAAAATCATGTTATGGCGTTACCTGGGGAACGATTCAATGTGTGCCAGGTGTGCTGTCGTGTTTTATCGAGTTTCGCAATGTTTCTGAGAGCACATATATTAAGGTGATTATTTTTAAAGTCAATAAAGTAAGAAGGCTTCCATTGAAACAGGTTAGAGACTTACCAATCTGATAAAAATGCAGCAATTTTTCAAAGCATACGAATCCTTGACTGTGCATTTGTTTTTGAATGAATAAAATATAAAAGTAAAAAGCATTTGAAAACACTGGATTCCATTAAGATTAAGTTTCACTCGTTGAGTTCTGTCAAAAGAAGACTTAAATATCTTTTATCAAGATTTGCTCTTATTTTTTCAGTATAGAATTTTGATAAAGCGAGCATTTACCATGGAGGTAATATAGGTTCATGCTAAATCTTATAAGATGTTTTGAATTTCAAGCTTCTTGGTAACACGTGTACTGTCGTACTCGCAGAAAAAGCTGGGGGTTCGCTAAGGTAGCGGCTTAAATAAAAGTTAGTATCTTTTAGAACTTGAATCCCAATAGAAGCCTGTGGAGACCTAAAAGGGTTCCTTTGAAGAGCACCTGAGCAAAGATAAATACCTTTGTCCTTTGAAGGTTAAACTGAAGTATGCTTTGTAACAGTCATCATTTTGGGCTCCTTTGCAACAAGAGGTGTTCCTTTTTATGGCAGGTCCCGTGGAATCAAAAATTGGTTCCACGTGAAACCCCAGTTTTTTCTGTGTTAAGGAAAACCTCACATAAGTGACTTTGAAATTATGGTTTTTTTCATACTCGACAGTAGTAAAAGCGACCTAAACGACAATGTCACTTACGTAAGGTTTCCCTTAGTACGGCAGTTTGATACAAATCGGTTTTGAATTTTGTTTGAGGCTCTGTTTCACCATACTTAACTATTTGGAAAAGAATTAAAATTTATTAAACTTTCGATTTCGATTTTCTCGATACGAATGAGTACACAATCAAGGATAGGAACTATCCTTGATCTACGTACTTGAAATTGCTTCATTTTGAAGGGAAAAAATATTTAATTAATTTGTTACTGTCAACAAATTTGTCGTCGTTTTTAAGGTCATAAAAATGTTAAAAAAGGTAAAATTTATGATTTTCAAACGCTTTAAAGAAGATGAAATTCATTTTATCTGTATAATAAAAGAATAATGATATGTTCATTTGTTTTAAAACGATCCTCCTCAAGAACCTATCGAATAATTTTCAAAACTGGTTGTATAAAATATGTTCATTATTTTTGCAGTTATTCATAAGATTAAAAATCATTGTATTGATGTTGAGAAATGTTAATCAATAAATAAGGTTCTATCTGAAGTTACGATCAGTTGATTTCGCCGTACAAACTATGTTTACCAGTTTAAACATATAGTCGAACGTTTGCTGAAATTCATACTCTCAACCAATCAGCAATTATCCTTATAAATCGTATTTATGTGACAAATAAATATTTTTAACTTAAACCCGACACAGTTTACTCCCGCATCGTAAAACACTACACAATCAAATTTCTCACGAGAAAACCCTACACAAGATAATTTAATGAATATATATTTTTAAACCCTACACCGTTAAATTTTACACAGTTAAACTCTATCAAAAGCTCTAAAAATTTTAATAAATTTGAATAAAACTAAAATTTGATAATAGAATAAAATTAAAATTAAAATTAGATTTATATAAACTCTACACAATAAAATTCTGCACGGAAGTACCTGACAGAAGTATCAACAAGACTCAGTAAAACTCTTCACAAAGTCACGCAACACAATGGACAAGACATTGTTCTTTCAATTGTGTTGCGTGTAGAGACCAATTTTTACAAATAAATGCGCGAAAACGATTTGCGACGCACTTTCGTAATCGAATTTAAAATGACCTTTGATATTCAGTGAAAATGACTGATATATTGTGAAATAAAAAAAATAAATCAAATTAAATCACATCTTAATCTTTGAAATCATCAAAACTTTAAGAAACCTCATGAGGGGGGAGGGGATCTGTAATTAAAAAAATTATCCTGGCACAACTAAAAAAATTGAAATTCCCAATTAGAACATTAGTGGCATGTTTTTGATAAATTTACGGCGTGATGTGCTGGGTTTTAGCTTTTACGAAAATCTGGCAGCCCAGTAAAATACTTGCTATCCAACTTTATCGTATTTCCTTGCAATTAACCCTCCCCGAGCCGCTTCCTCCACCTTCTCGCTCCGGCGATTCGTGGATCGCAAGAAAACCCAGTAAGAAAAGCGCGTTGCATATTTCATCCGCCGGAATACCTTGGTTAAGCTGTGCAGCCTGCGGGACTGGAAAAGTCCTTTTCATGGAGTAGAAGGGCGGTGACCCGTGCCAGCTAAATTGAAATCCCATGGTGTACGCCCCCCACGGCCGCGGCTATAAAGAGAAAGGGCCAAGGGGTGGAGGCACGATCTGGACTGCTATATCACCACTCTTAATTACACCCTCGCGATTACCCCACGAAAAAAAGATCGAGAGCTTTACTAGCCCCGCAATTAAAGCAGCCTAATTAAAGCACTCGGGTCATCCTTCAGACAGGGAAAGCCTTGGAAAACCTTGACAGACGCCTCTGATATTGGCCTTTGAAGAGCCTGCGGTATCGAATACTAAAGTCTAACATCTATTGAAACCAGTTCGGCTCGTTAGCTTCGCTCCTTTTAATGAGCGTGAAATGAAGAGTTTTTTTCATTTTATCCTTCAATAATCGCAGATTTAGATCTTCATAATTCGTGGAATCTGAGAAGGGTAAATATCAGAAGAAATAGTGCAAAGGAAAAAGGTTTTCAACTTTTTTAAAGTTAGGACAGATAAGGAGCTATCCGCAAATTACGTAACGCAATTTTTCGACAATTTTGTCCCCTCTTCCTGCCCCCTATGTAACGCTTTTTCCGACTTTTCCCTGTAATTTATCGTCATTGTGTAACACTCGGCTAGACCCGCCCCCTCTCCCTAAAATGTGTTACTTAATCTTAAGTTATGGATGACCCCTAATGTATTTTTGCCCTCTAGAGAATCTCGATAGGTTGGTTCTAATTGCTGAAGTTGCTTCTCTCCCCCCCCCCCCCTCATCTCATGTAAATATCACCCCGACCGCTACCTGGTATTATATCACTGCACCCCGTACCTAAATGTATATTAGGGTGGCTCACGAAATTTTATTTTTATATTTGGGCGGCCTTATTACGACAGTTTGTTTGGGTGAGAAAATACTCTCCTAATTTTTTCACATTTAAAAAAAAATTCAGAGATCGCGAGCGTCAAGTTCGCGTAAAAGTTGAGATATTCGTAGTTTTCGATTTTTTAAAATATACGTATTAGTTTACAGAAATAGCTTATGGATGAAAATTGTAGCTAATACAAAGGAAAAAATTCTCATTTTGTGTCCGATTGAAAAAAAATTTTTGACATCGGTAAAAGTAATAAAAGTACGATTTCTCAGGAACAGAGAGATATGAGAGCATAATAATTTTACCCCTAAACATTTTTTTTAAGGATTGTCAAAATTCCGGGACCTTCGCCATTCAATAGAGGAAAAGTATATAATAGAAAGTGAGATGAAAAATAATTTTTCATCCCATCTTTATTATATATTTTTTCTTATTATTTTTTCATTATTATATATTTTTAGATATTTTCTTTAACAAATAATAGAAAGAAAGAATAAATTATGTTGTCTGAAATCATTTTTCTATATTCGCAACAAACATACAGTTAAAATGTGCAATGTTGGTCATTCCTTGTTTAAACGAAGCATGCACTTGGCTGTTTTATTTATGCTGTCGGAGTGAGACATTTATTGATATTAAGGTTTCCAATATTGTATAATACGCATAATTAGTGGAAGTTAAAATAGGTAAAACAGCAATTATTGTGATTAATTCGTCTAATATTTGTAAGAATAGTGAGAAAAATCTTAGTTAACTTCAATTTCAGGGTTACCAGTAAAACATTTGCTAAGTGCATGCTTCGTTTAAACCAAGAGTGACCAATATTATACAGTTCAACTGTATGTTTGTTGCGAATATAAAAAAAATATTTTATATAACATAAGTTATTCTTACTTTCTCTTATTTATGTATAAAATCTCAATTTTTACGTGAATTTGATGTTCCCAACCTCTAAAAAACTTTCTTCTGAAAAAATAAGGAAAGTATTTTCTCACTCAGATAAACAAATTGACGTGATACGGCTACCGAAAAATAAAAGGTTGTTATACAATTGTATAGAAGAATATAAGAATGTCGAGTACAAATATTTTTAGAAACTCTTTCAATGAATCGTACTCGTACATTATGTACTCTACACAGTAATGAAGGTAATTTTTCTACAGTTTATCTTTTTTTATTTTATTTTGAAATTAATTGCATATCATCACAGATTTGTATCGTGTAAAGAACCACAGACCTAATTTCTTTTTCTAAATATATTAGATCAAAAAAAGGACTTATTCTTTCATGACTGCTTGAGCCTCATTTACTAACGCTATCAAATACTGACAAACTCAGTGACATCATTCATACATCATCTTCAGTATACGCTAGCTTAAGGGGAGATGTTATCTCTCATTACTTCGTCGACGTGGATAATTATAACGTAATAATTACTTGACAGGTAATGGAAATGATTTATATTCAACCAGCCAATCTACTGATCCCGGTATATAATATTCTTAATTTTCATTATAGTAGTCGTCAAGCAGCATCAAGAATAGCATCTATGGTAGCGTCTCCAGTGAAAACAAAATTTTCTCAAATAATTATCGCAATCTAACGTAATCTAGTCTGTCGATGAAAGCCAGAAGTAGCCTTATCGCTATATCTATGTAACTCTTGAAGCTTTACGCTTTCTTCAGTAATCAGGATTAGTATTTTTTTAATAACAGAGATTGGAAAATACATAGGTCACCTTGTTTTATTCATGAAGATTACTTAACAAGGTGGCCCAAATTTGAACAAAAAGTTTCTTTGATTTGAGGGGACTCCACTCAAAGAGCTTCTGTTTAATGAAAAGCATTTGTGCATTTTTGTCCAATGTTTCGGACAAGAGGATATAAGCTCGCAGAGCTGTGAAACTATCCCTGAACGTGTAAAGTTCGTATTTCCTCAACCGATGAACAAACAATTTTTTCTCTCAGCCTAAAAATCATAAAAAGTCAAAAAGTAAGGAAAATACAAAAGTATATGAAAGTTAACTAACCACCCTCAGAAATGAAGAAAACACCTCTTTTTATGAACGAAAAATTAATTTTCAAGCTTATTACATCTCCTAATGTGAATATTTCAAGTATTTTAAATAACATAATTTAATTTACCATACAGAAAATTTGTTATACATGAGAGGTTAGAGTATTTAAAATACAAGTGCCTTGGCATGTTTCTCGCACGCGGGTATGGATTGTAGGTTATGAACCAGTGATGGCGTCGCAACTACGAGAGCACCGATAACAGGACAATCATTTTAATAGAATATTCTCGAAACTTTCACTGTAGCTCCCTTATAAGGTCTCGCGATACCTCTCCACTTTTTCCTCCTCTTTGATTGTGATGTTACTGTCGAATGCAGCGAAGAATTCGATCACGAACATAGTTCGTTTCTCTTTGTCATGGAGTACGATGTCAGGCCTCGAGTATGCAATAGGGACTTTTAGCCTGAACTCGTAGTTGCAGTAAATTTGGCACTTCTCTTTCTCAACAATTCACCCTATCTCTCTGAGAGCGTTCGTCAGGGCAGGGTTGCACCGTAAGAGCGACAAAGATGGTAATAAGGCACTCTCAAGGCCGCATTCTATCAGTGTAAAAGTAGACTTCTTCCACTAGAACTTCTTGATATCATCTAACCCGGCAGCGGAAAAGTTCTTCGTGCCCCTCAGTGCTTTCTTCACCTCTTCGGCAGTGATTGGTGGGCATTGTTCTTCGGGCGTTATGAGGTTGTTGCACAGCTCCTTGAAACGCATTATATTCTCAGTGTCTTCATGTAATGGGTGTTGAAC
>JAUMHM010000050.1:15222170-15239047 GCA_032362435.1 Melikaiella ostensackeni | reverse complement strand
TACCTCTTCCCAATGTTTCGTTCGGGGCAAAAGGGTATCCTTGTTACTGGTAACAAAAATAAATGTATTTCACATCCTTACCCATTTCTAGCGCGTCGGAGGGGGCGGGAGGGCACCTCTATGATTTGTTACAGAAATAATGTATTTCACATTTCTACCGCTTTCCAATGTCTCGTAGAGGGCGGAAGGGCACCCCTGTGACTGTTGACAGAAATAAATGTATTTCACATCCCTACCCATTTCTAACGTCTCGTAGGGGGGCGGAAGGGCACCTCTGTGATTGATCACATAAATAATTTATTTCACATTCCTACCTCTTCCCAATGTTTCGTTCGGGGCAAAAGGGTATCCTTGTTACTGGTAACAAAAATAAATGTATTTCACATCCCTACCCATTTCTAGCGCATCGGAGGGGGCGGGAGGGCACCTCTATGATTTGTCACAGAAATAATGTACAGGTATTTCACATTCCTACCGCTTTCCAACGTCTTGTGGGGGCGGAAGGGCACCCCTGTGATTGTTCACAGAAATAAAGTATTTCACATTTCTAGATTAATTTTTAAGCTAGTTGAAATTATCCTTGTATTCTTTATAATTTAATAACGTTCACGATAAAATATACCGGGAGAGAAAATTAGAATCTGGCAAAATACCGCATATTTTGCTGGAAGGGAATACTCGATCTTTTTTTCAAAGACTTATTTCTCGTGTGAAAATCTCGGAAAACATTCGTATGTGTTTATCTATGATTACCGTAAGCTGAAGCTAAGCGGTGCATTTGTGGAGAAAGCGGCGCACAATTAAATTTGTATTTCAAATGCGATATTCCTTCTTCTATGTTTGTCGATGGAAGTTTCACAATAATCAGTTGCAAGCCTTCATAATTTTTACTCAGACGAAGTAAATATAACATTCAGAAATTCGGAATCAATGGTGCGCCGTTTTTCTCCACATGCCCCGCGTTTACGGCACTCATTTTAGTACTTTTCAGTAAATTATAATTTTTTACTAAATTGATAGTCACATATGACTGATGATTTGTATAAATTTTTACTAAAAAATTAAAATACCAATAGAAAAATAGAAAAATAAAAATATATTAAATTTACAGATTGAAATGTTTCTAAAATGAAATCTTTTCTGTAGAATAAAGTTTGAGATGACTTTAAATATTGCTGCTAATTTCTATTCAGTAAAATGAAGTCATTTTTTTTTCAAAATAAAATTTCTGTTGTTTACGTACTTTTATCAATGAAATGCTCAAATTTATCTTATTCTGGAGGCCTGAAGTTCTATTCTTTCAGTTTTTTCCGTCATACAGTAGTCACTGCAACAAAGATAGGAGTTCGTTCTGTTGAATTTTCATTGAACATTAACATTCAAAATTTCAAAAAACCGGCGGAATTTGAGGTAGGATTCTCTAATTATATATTATCCAACATTAGTCGCCTTTTATTTTCCTACTCCCAATCTAAAACTGAAGGGTGCCCGTTATTATTTCAAATTTTTGCAAGAAGTTAACAGCCCTGATGAATGTCAGTTTAATTTTTCAGATTCAAATCATTTTATTTTTATTATTTTGGAATATGTTTTCCTGATTTTCTCATAGTTTTAGGGGCGTAACTCTTACAACCCATATCAGGATATGACGACCATCTGTCTCCCAGCAAGCCTAGAATAATGGCTATGTAAGCTGAGAATTTCATATTCTGTAAGAAGTAATTCTACATCAATATACTTCATAAAGAATAGTGAGACCTCTCGAAAATTTGCTTCCTCATTCAAAATAGTACCAAAGAAAAGTTCTGTAGCTACGGTTAATAACAACTCTTTAGCAATATCCAATAATAATGCCCCTAGGGAATCGAGGGGAGTTTGAGTGAAAATAGGGAGGTGGGATTGTGTAAAGATAGGGTGAAAGAGTAAGGGGGAGGGGAATAGGGCAAGAGAGGATACTAATCCTTTCAAACAACGACCAAGAATAATGTTTTAAAATTCTTAGAGGGTCAAGATGATGAGGAGGGATAGTGGTGTGAGAGGATAGTGTAGGCAAGGGGTGAGCGGGGATGGGGCAGAAGGGGTTGAGGGGTATAGTGTGAGGAGGCGAGGGGTAGATCTGTCAGGACAGAGAAGGGTGAGGGTAATTGGAGGAGGGGATTGAGATAAATGGCACAGGGGTGAGAGGGGAAGATTGCTTGATGATTACCAGATCTATATTGGTGACGTGATAGGGCGGAGCGAGGTGGGGAACAGGGGCTATGAGAAGAGGGGAAGAAGGATTAGGAAGGGGATAATCGAAAGAGGTCTGTGAGGGGTTTAATTGAGAGGGTTTGACAGTGAGTGGGCTAGTGGGTCAGAAGGAGTGAGTAGGTAGAAAGGAGACGTGGTAACCCTTTCCCCTCTATCGGCGCTAATATATATATATATATATATATATATATATATATATATATATGTGCGTGTGTGTATGTGTGTATAGACATAAGTATTCTTGCCACCTACTTCATGAACATTTTTATGGTATGATTTTATATCAATAATAGAATAATGTAATAAAAAATACATACAATTTTTTTTATGTCTCTAGCTCGAATAAGGATTGAGCTTCTGAGTAAGCTTTACGAGAATCCCGCGTCTAAACTCTTAAGGTCGTTCATCACACGCAGAGGGAACATGTTATCAGGATTAAAAGTAGGTATGATTCCTGTCCGATACATTATCAAAGGTAATGCCATATACATACATTTTCCCAACTCGCCGCAGTATCAACGGATTTCGCATATTTTACAGAGCCGACGCACAACAAGAGAAATCGATAGCTGCACCCCGTAAAGCGGGTTCATTTAAGCCAGGTGACAAAGTCGGTACTAGTGTTATTATTGTTGTTACACTCATAAATTTGTTCATCGCACTCCTGTATATCGCGTTGTGCTCTGCAAACTTTCTACCTTTCCTCGAACATCCTCGCTTTATTGGATTTTTTACCATTCCAAACGAAATTTGTACAAGTACTGCAACCAACACGAGTAATATTCTTCGATTACAATTTTGAACGATTAAAATTTGAAATTAAACAGCCGCATCATAGAACGGGATGTATAGTTCATAATGTTTGAGATCATATTTTAATAAGAAATAATTAAGTTTGCCAGTTTGACTACAGAGACAGCTAAATTCACTTCAATGAACGCTGGGGATTTATCTTAAGTCGATAAGTTGTGTGAGAGAATCTTATTTCTCAATAGGTATACATATTTGTTATAATGCAGAAGTTTTCAAAAATATGTTTTATATTATGTCAAAAGAATTAAGCTTAATAATGAAATAAATAAAATGAAAAAAAACTTCTCACAATTAGTCAATATTATTATGCAATTTAATCCCTTATGAATCATGAAAGATAATTCTATCAATAAACTTCCTCGCAAAATTTTTCATTACTGCATACGCTTTTAACATGAAATTATACAAGTTTGAATCTGCCAAACGTAAATTTTTTTGTTCTGAAAGTTTAAAATTGAAATGTTTTAATGTTAATTTATAATTGAATTTGAATTTATCAGACTCAAAAGTCTAACGATAAGTATTATATTAATGATATTTGTAAACTAATTTGTAACTAAACATTTATCAAGATGTTGATTTTTAGAAGCAGATGATAACTTAAAGAATAAAGAAAATACATATTTTAATTGATTTCTATGACGCTTGATCTCATATAAGTCTTGTAAGTTTTTGTAATTTTCTTCAATGTTCGAAAGATCTTAAAAGATTTTCGGGCATTCGGCTGATTAAGACGTACAAGAATGAAGGTGATTGTACCAACCCTTCCACGGAATGGCAACGATAACGAAACTTTCGTCGTTTCCCGTTTCCTAGGAATCTTACTAGATGCCCGTGCCTTGCAGGAAATGGCATATCGCTAGTCGTTACCAAGAGATATGACCTTAAACTGCAGTCTGCGAACCATTAAGAAAATACAATGCACTCTCTTCACCGCAAATGGAGTCCTAGAACATAATTGTACAGTGCTTAGCGGTAATCGCAGGCTGATGCATCCTACTATACAGGGTGTCCCAGACTCAAGTGTTCGGAATAATATGGCTGCATAAAAAATAAAAGAATAAATCGAAATATCAAAAATTATTTGAGGACTTAGTTTCTGAGTTTTAAAATATTTAAGCTTGATCAATCAGGAATGCGGTATATGCAGTCGTGCGAAGGTGAGCGGGTGTCCAACTCCGTCTTAGTGATCACCGGTTCTCCGCTCGACATCCCCGACTCGGCGCTTGTTTGCATGTAAGATGAGGCGCGCCGCGACGGAGAGGCACGTTTGGCACATGCCTAAAAAACTATTTCCATAAGAATACTTACGTCAACTTAATTTCAGGGGTGTCAGAAATTTTCTTTTATTCCTACTTAGAAAAGTCGACCAATTTTTCAAATCATCAAAGTTGTTGGTCCCACTGATTTTCAGATTATCTCAATGTACTAGAAATTGATGTTCTAACATCTGCCCAACAACACACTAGCAGTCATACGGATCTGAATTTGCCTCGAGAAGTGTTAGAAATTTTTGTTCATCCCTTACTAAAAAAGATCGTAAAATTTCCGAGGAACTGAAAGTTGTTGGTCGCACTGATTTTTTTGACAAGCCTATAAACAGAGGGATAATGTTCTTAAATCCCCAGGAAACCATCCTTGCAGTGACATGGATCTAAATTTATTTTAAGGGGTGTCAGAAATTTTTGTTTGTCCCCAACTAAACATGATCGAAGAATTTCTACAGTTATGATAGTTGTTGGCCCCAGTGATTTTGATTTCCACGCAGTAAACTGAGGGATAATTTACTCACATCTTCAGGAAACTGCCATCGTAGTGACATAGATCTGAATTTACTTTGGGCATGTAATAAATTTTCGTTTATCCGCTACTAAGAAAGAGCGACAAATTTTCGCAGTAATGTAAGTTGTTGGCTCCAGTGATTTTACTACTCATTCAGTGAACCAAGGGATGATTTTTCCACACACCTAGAATACTATCCTCCTAGTGACAAGGACCTGACATTACTTTGAGAGGTGTTAAAATTTTTGTTCATCTCCTTCTAAGAAAGGTCGAAAAGTTTCCGCGGTAATATACGATGTTGGCCGCACTGATTTTTTCAAAAACTCAATAAACAGAGGGAGGATTTTCTTACTTCCTCAGGGAACCCACGTCGCAGTGACACGAATATAAATTTACATTGTGGGGTGTTATATATTTTTATTCATTCCCGATTGAGAAAGATCGAAAAATTTCCGCAGTAATGTAAGTTGTTGGCCGCACTGATTTTTTTAACATCTCAATCAGCGGATGGATGATTTTCTCACATCCCCATAAAACCACGCTTGCAGTGACACCGATCTTAATTTACATTAAGGGGTGTTAGAAACTTTTGTTTATCCCCAACTAAAAATGATTGTGAAAAGTTTCCATAGTTATGCTAGTTGTTGGCCCCAGTGACTTTATTATCCACTCAGTGAACCGAGGGATGATT
The DNA here is from genome assembly GCA_032362435.1 of Melikaiella ostensackeni. Taxonomy (NCBI): domain Eukaryota; kingdom Metazoa; phylum Arthropoda; class Insecta; order Hymenoptera; family Cynipidae; genus Melikaiella; species Melikaiella ostensackeni. Next base: position 15,233,511 of record JAUMHM010000050.1, on the reverse strand, counting down.
TTCTCACAACCCTAGGAAACACAGATCTGAATTTACTTCGAGGATGTTATAAATTTTTGCTCATCCGCTACTATGAAAGATCGAAAAATTTTTCGCAGTAATCTAAGCTGTTTGCCGCACTGATTGTCTTTAACGAACTAATAATCAGAGAAACGATTTTAACATTCCAAGAAAACCACCATCCCAGTGAGGCGGATCTGAATTTACTTTCAGAGGTTTGAAATTTTTGTTCATCCCCCACTAAGAAAGATTGAAAAATTACTACATTAATGTGATTTGATGATCGCACTTATTTTTTAGCAACTCAGTAGACAGGGGGATGGTTTTCTCACGTCCCTATAAAACCATTCTCGCTGTGGCACCGATCTGAATTTATTTCAAGGGTTCAACCAGGGTTCATTCAAGGGTTCAAGTTCAAAAATTGTTATTCATCCTCTACTAAGAATGATCGAAAAATTTCCGAAGTGACGAAAGCTGTTGATCTCACTGATTTTTTTATTAATTCAACAAACCAGGGGTAATATTTTAACATCGCCAGAAAACCAATCTTGCAGTGACACAGCTTTGAATTCACTTTGAAGGTTATTGGATATTTTTGTTTATCTCCTTTTAAGAAAGATCGACAAACTTTCGCATTAATGAAAGTTGTTGGTTTACTGCGCTGATAAAAATGTCAGTGCAGCGAACAACCTGCATAACTTCGGAACTTTTACGATCTTTCTTAGTAGGGGATGAATAAAAATTTTAACACCTTTCAAAGTGAATTCAGATCCTGGGAAGGATGACCTAGGGGTCACTGGGAGGGTGATTTTCTGGAGATATGAGAAAATCATTTCTCTGTTAATTGAGTTGATAAAAAAGTCAGCGCGGCTAACAAATTACACAACTGGGAAAATTTCGCGATCTTTTTTAGTAGGGGATGAACAAAAATTTCTAACACCCCTCGATGCAAATTCAGATCCTTATGACTGCTAGGGTGTTGTTGGGTAGATGTTAGAATATCCATCGCTAGTACATTGAGACAATTGAAAAATCAGTGAGACCAACAACTTTGATGATTTGAAAAATTGATCGATCTGCCTAAGTAGGATTAAAAGAAAACTCCAGACAAACTTGAAATTGAGTTTACATAAATATTCTTGTGAGGATGGTTTCTCAGGCATGTTCCAAACGCATCTCTTGAAGGATTGTGTTACTAAAGAAACTAGTATGTTCTTATTAATCTTCGAAATAATTGTTCTTTCCTAAGTACAACAGAGTAAATTGAAATACGATCCTGAGAAATTATTTCGGAGTAATTTCATTTTGGTCGTTGTTTTTTGTTGTTGTAACAAAAGCAGCCCGCACAGGGTTAATTATCTAGAAATATTCGTCGCGCAATCATCTATCGTCATTTTTGAAGTTGTAAGGTTTTTTAAATTGCATCAGTACTAGTGCCAAATATTCATGCCAAGGTTGCTTCATTCCTTTATTTATTTTTTAATTAAACTTCCTCTCTCTGTCCGTGATCGTGGAGGTTTTTATTTTTTACTCGAAGTTCGACCGCACAGTCGATAACATTGAGTGTGCAACAGTCATCCTCGGCGTCAAACCTCCCGCTCGACATAAGTTGAGCGCAGTGAAAATACGACCTATGCGTATCACACGAACGGATACCCATCCGAGCACCAGCCGCACTCGGAACGGCTTAACGCTAGCGATTCCGCCCGAGTTGAGATTCACCGCGTAGCTGCTGTCATTGCTTAGGAAACTATATACTAATTGATATAGTGCGAAGTCGTTTACCAACTAATTTCGTAGGCATTTCTACTAAGAATTAGTGGAAAACAATTAGTAAACGTCTTCGTATAATTCAATGACTAATTTTCCTACTAATTGTATTTCGCGTCTTTTCTTTGGAGATTAACATGTAGTACCTGGTGGTGCCGGTAATGCGTCAACGGGTTGCAAGGTGAAAGTAAAAACAAAAAATATTGACAATTTTCGCGAGTGCCAGAGGTTTTTCTTTGTGACGCTCGTGGTGCAGAGGTTTTTTGGTGCATATGGATGAAGCAAAGTTTTTTTTCGTTAATTCGGAGTACACGTTTCTTGGAGGAATGTGAGAGGTTGATTTGCTATTGATTGCTTTTCTTTCTGTTACAAAATTTGGTGAAGAGATTTCATGCTCGGGCTTCCAGCAATAAAGTATCATTTACGTGTGGTTCTAATCTCCAGATCAAAGACCAGAAATCTAGTTTAACAGTTCCGCTGTTAGGTGAAATAAACTGTGATGTTTTCTGTCTATATAACTCACAGGGTTGAGTACAGTTAAGTGACTCACCGAACGACATATTTGTATTCGATATTAGATGCATGTATGTGAGTGGGCATCTATAGATATTACAAGTTATCTTAATTTTGTTTTGTCTATACTGTTTCGAATGCAGAAAAATTTCGTGCTCAAAAAATTAATATAGAAAATGATTGAATTTATATATGGGAGAAGGGAAATTGATATACAGTTCAGGAACCGAAGTTCGTGCATGGCCCAAACTCCTTGAGGGCTTCAATACTGCAAATTTTAATGTACGCGGCACAGATTATAGGTTATATTTACTAATTCATCCATTAGTTGGATTTGTTTCTAAATAAGATTCAATTTAATGGTTTAATAATTAAATGTTTAATGGGCATGTATATGAAATTTAGAACATACTGCATTTCATGTATCAGAATTTCTAGCTCGATTTCTAGATTGAATATACCTATGCATATTTGAATTACAAACAATTATAGCAATAGAAGTACATTAAATTAAATTAATTAATGACCAACAACTTTACGAAGCGATTGTTTACTTGGGCCAACTATATTGGTAGCAAAGTTAATTTTTGGATTAAACAGATTCATGTACATGCACCGTTTTTCATGAAATATTTGTGTTCAATCCGAAATACCCTATTCAAGTGACCAAACTATCTAAAAACATTGTCCAGTAGTAGTTTGAAAGTTTAAAACTTAATTGAATTTATTATAAACAAATAAGTACTTGAAAATAGTTTCGTGGGGATTAGCAGACTTTGGTCTTTTAGTTCTTGCCAAATTTAAAACATTTATGAGCGAAAGAAGTTTTTCGATAGAACAAGTGAAAATTAATTGATAATATGTCATGTTATAAGCAAATTTCATAAACAGTTGCTCTCCAAAGTCATTTATAACTATAATATGGCTGTTTCTTCACGAAATCCACCAGTATCAGTAGGCAGTGAATCCATAATGAAATTTATCTATCATACTTGTTGATCACATCACAATTAAAAATTGTTTGAACGAGCCTGATTACAAAATTCACCGTTTGTCTTTTTACGACTTACAAACCTCGTTCTTCCAACATGATCGCTAGTAAGAAATGAAAATTTTAATTTTGCTAGACAATTTAAATAATAATATATCATTATCATTGTTATTGACAATCTTGCAAAATATTTTTTTCTTATACTTTCATAAACTGACAGTCCTATTTTTGTTATTGGAGAAAGAACTGTGAATTTTTTCGTCATGACAATAACAATGATATATTATTATCCCAATGTCTTAGCAAGGTTTGAAAATTCAATAGTTACAGGCGATCCTGTTGAAAGAACGAGGTTTGTAAGTCGAAAAACAGACAAACAGTGAATTGGTGGATTTTGTGAAGAAACAGCTGTATCATGATTATAAATGACTTCAGGGAGCAACTGTTCATAATATTTGTTTATAACAAAACAAATTATTAATTAATCTCCACCTGTTCAATAAAAAACTCTTTGCTTATAAATATTTTGAATTTTTTAAAAACTAAATGACCAAACACATTTTCAAATACTTATTTGCTCATAACAAATGAAATTAATTTTTAAACCTTTGTACTACCACTGGTCAATTTTCGTAGATAGTTTGGTCACTTATATAAGGGATTTTGGATAAAAAACGAACATTTTATAATAATCGGTGCTCGTCTGAAGTGAAAACAATTTTTTAAAAATTTTTTTTAAAAAAAACACAATTAATTTCTTTAAAACTGTGCGACAGCGGCATTCGCCGACTGAAATTTGACGTAGACACTCTTGGACATTTTTAGTCATTTCTCGGGAAGCGATAGCGATTTTTCAAGTTTGATTGGCTTAAATTGAAGATCAGATTTCATAGATTGCGTCGCGTGAATTTCAATTTTTTGCTACGACTTTCCTAGGCCATGCTACGAGTTGAAGTTGAAGTACAAAATTCAAGAAATTCTGGATTTTTTTTTAAAATTTCTCACGTGATGTAACTCTTCGGAAAGTCAGAAATATTCTTACTAGAGCTCATCAGACACAGAATTTCTTAGGCTTTCCAAATGTTTTGTTTTTGAAGCTCTACTTCATTTTTTGATCGAGTTATCGTGGTTCAAAGTCAGCAGCGATTTTTAATAGCACTCACGCTGATCGTATCGACAATTTCCGACGGAAGTGAATTCCTCAAGTTTAAACAAATTATATACCAGTGGTTGAGTTTGAACATTTTTCGAAGTACATTTTATTTAAATTGTTTTAAAATTTGAATACATGTACAAGAATATATTATAGATTAGGTGGCATGGAAAAAGGGATTACACATTTGGCCGATTTTCAGGAGAGACAAAAAAGCTTCTATAAAATTTAATTTTCAATTTAAGGAAAAAACAAAAATCCACTTCTGATTAATATAGTGCTGAATTGAGGCGAAATGAATTTAAATAAAAAAAGTCAACCAGTTCCGAAGAAGTGAACGAGATAGCTTTTATTTGGAGACTGGGATACGCGTTTTTACTAAAAATCGATTTCTCAGTTTTAATAAAAAATGAGAATTCTATTTCTAGATTATTAGTTGCTGAATTGAAGAGAAGAAAATTCGATTGAAAAAAGACCCACTTCTGAGAAAATGGAGGCGGAAGCTTTATTTTAGCTCTTTATAGTTATTAAGTTGATGAATAGGAGGAAAAAGAATCCGATTGGAAAAAGTCACCCAATTGAGTAAAAATGGAGGCGAAACTTTTTTTCGCTAGGGGCGTGACGTCAATTTCGGGTTTGGACAGAGATAAAAGATGCAATAATTGATCACTATTATCAGTTCGAAAGAAAACTGAACATTTGTTTTCGAAGTTATAGATTACTGTATATTAAAAAGGAGAATAGTGTGATTTGAAAAATTTTGCGAATCTGAAAAAATTAAGTTCAACATTTTGTTATGATCAAAAAAACGATTTATAAAAGAATCCTCTGGTGTGGATGTGTATTTAAATTATTCAAAATTTTCTATCTAATAAACTCATTTTCGAAAGAATGTGGCTTAGCTTTTTTTAAAGTGCCATCCTTCATTTATATGTACGAGTAGAATTATCTATCCTGTCCTCTAACCCAGGCCTCATCAAGGAGGAAAAGTATCCTCACGGAACGTATGCGTCGTTTCCACTATAACGACTCCGCCATCAGTACGGAAAATTCTGTCTTACTCTTATAGCTGAGTGAGAAGTCGTAGTAGTGGAAATGCCACATCTGTTCCGCGAGGAAAAATCCTGAGAAATTTTTCCTTCCTGGTGAGGCCTGCTCTAATCGAACGTAAAAATTTAGTTGACAAAATTTCATTTTTTAGAATATTCCGGTCTCTTCGTTTCGAAAACCATCTGATTCTATCTTCACGAACTTTATTGAGGAAATTTATCTCATTAGTACAAATCAATTTGATTGATACAAATCAGAACGAATTGCGGATTAATTAAATCGGGTTGCACTAACGATGGAACGACGTAATTGCTTCCAATAAAGTTCCTGAAGAGGAAGTCTAAAAGGACTTTGAAATTTATTTATAAGATCCTGTTATTTTGTCATTTTATCCAAAAAGACGTTTTTTCTTGGAATATACGAGTAGAGTGAATTTTGAGTTCAAACAGACCAAAGGCTACTTAACATTCATAATTACACAATAATGAATAGACTTTCAAAAATCAATGAACTATTGTCTTCTAAATTGGAAAATGGAATTTAAAATTATAAAAAGCTTACACACGAATGAATAGATATAAAAGTAATTAATATACAAAAATATAACACATAAAGCACTGACTAGCGTTACGGAATTTTCCGTAAAACTAACCCGGTCAAGTGTAGCGCTAGGACTAGAATTACGGAAAATTCCGTAACTTTAGCCCTGAACGAGCTGGAAAGGGATTGGTCTTACGGAAAATTCCATAACGGTAGACAGTTCGAATATATAAATATATCAAAACCAAGTGAGTGTACCTACCTTCACAGGACAGAGATTTTTAGTGCTTTAATATATTTAATAAATTTTCCTATTGACACCCAAATATTGAAAATATTTTTGTTTTAGTTTTTTTCACAAAGAATCGTGGACAACCGATTATTATTGATATCTTCTACCAGTATCAAATCTCTGATCAAAGTGGATTATTTTTCAAATTTGAGTATCGGATGCAAGAAAATGATATAGAATTATTTCGGCGAAAGTGGGGGGAGGGGTGGGTTGGCACGATTTACTGGGATCTTTGAGGCTAAAAATATTTGCTCCAATATATTTAAAATAAAGATTTGTTTGTTCAAGTCATATATTAAATAATACTTTCTGTTTAACATGAAGAATACGAATTTCTTCATACAGAATATGAAATTACAAATGTGCAAAATGTTGTATTGATTCTGTTTATTTGAGAATATGAAATTCCATATTTTTAAATTAAATTCACATAATTCAAGAATGATTTACTCACGGTTTTTACCCATATTCCGAAAATAGGAAACTCTCATTTTAAAAAGTCAATGTGGACTCTACTTGGTAACTCCGGATTTAATGAGGAGGGAAAGAAGTATCTTGGTTTTCGGGTAAACAAAATTTCGATGTAAATCTACTTTTCTTATTTTCATATAATTTAATGATTATATACATGAACAAGGAATAAAGTTAATAAATAAATAAAATATAGCTAAGACCGAAGACTCATATTTTTTGGTTGAAACTATATATACAGTCTCCCTTCATTTTTCCTGTTTCCATTTCTCACAACTTTTAACTTATAATAACACAAAATATATGTCACCTTAAAAGTTACGGACATTTTATAGTCTGTGAGTGTGTTGTCCTCTGTCATTTCATGAAAAGTGATCATTTAATATACGCATATATATACAACTTCAATGAATTATACATAAATCTTCTTTGTGAATAAACGATAAAATGATTTTTCTTCGTATTCGCAAATTCCGTTCTTTTTTCGCGTACACGTCGAACAATTATTCTTGATTATTGTAAATGATGAAAACTCTTAGAAAATCGATTATAAAATTGTCAATTTTCAACCTAGACTAAACTAATGCACTCGTCTTTTCATTTTTTCATTTTCATACTGGTTATGTACACATGTAGAGTCGCATCTCATTCTTGTCTTTTTGCTATGACTCTGGCTCAATTACTAAAATCAATGGTGGTAAAACGTGTTTCTCTCGATGATAAATCACCAGAAAATCATTTTGTTTTAAGTTTCGTGTTCTCACTTTATATTTTACAATAAAAATGTACATTTTGATGGCGATCAATTCAAGTCCTTCAAATTCATTTGAATACCTTTCAATTCAATTTTATTGACCTGAAATTTATCTGAATTAAGTATATATTTGAATTTACTAAAATTTAGATGTTCACTTAGTTCTAGAAGGCTCTCGATCTTGTTCCTCAAAAGTAAAAAATCGATTTTCTCACGCCATTTGTAAATTATATAAAAAGACTGGCATTCGAGATTTTCGAAAATATAAGTTTTGCAGAAACCGCAATTTAAAAAAGAATGTATATACTTTTAAAAATTTGATAAAAGTGACAAGGAGAGGACATGAGATGCGTGACGCCGATTCAACTGGAGCTTCACAGGGTGAAAGTAAATCAAAATCCATTAGATACTTATTCTTCCTTTCGATCCAAAGGGCCTTAGTTTCCGAGATATCTAGGTTTGAGTATTTACGCTTTTGAGCGCTGTCCACGCTCGGCAGTGGCGAGTCGAGCGCTCAAATGTATATACACAAACACTGATAATTTGGCAACTAAGGCCTATTGGATCGAAAGAAGAAATACGTATCTAATGGATTTTGATACAATTTAGTTCAGTAAAATCCCAGTCAAACCGGCGCCCCGAATCTCATTGCAAGAGCAAATATTTGGTTAATTTAAGTTGGTCGCAAGTTAGCCGTTCGTATTTGGGGTGTACATTTCTCAACTTCATAATTTGCTGAAGCGGCAATCGCACATCGAGAGTGAAAGACGTTTTGACACTTTTATTTATATTTTAATTGTAAAATCGAAATAGAATCTACCATGTACAAGCTGCAAGCTGGCGTGGGATGGCCAGTTGGCAGTGAAATTTTCTCCTAAAAAACTGACTTGTGTTTCAGACAATAGAGTTTTTTACATTTGTCGCCGAGGTGGAGACCACGTGAGCACCTGAGGAAACACAAAGAACTGTTCACACATTCAACGCCGAATTACCAACATTGTTCATGAAGGTAGGATGTTGACCATCCTGATTGGCAGCTGCTGCTCTGGCAGCGAGCCCAGCTTCTCCACTTTGGATGCTGAAGTGACGATAGGAAATGTACTCTGGAGGTATTGGTTGCAAATCCCTTTTGACAGTTTCCCTCTGCTTCTTTACCTTCAGGTAGCCAAGTACCGATATGAGGAGTACAAAAACCACAAAGCCCATACAGCAACCGACGATCAGCCCCAAACGCCTTGTTAATATGCTGTTGACGGCGGCATCAGTGTCGCTGAGCGAAGACTCGTCGCTGCTCGCTACAGCATCCGGAGCTTCCAATGTTGTCACCTCACTGCACCTACTTGTTAGTGAATCGACCATTTCTGGAATTGCCGTGGTTTCGAAAACATCTTCTCTGCTTTCGTTAAACTGGCCAATTGCATCGCTCTTTTCTCCTCCGGGTAACCAGTTGTCAAGACCCAGAACACAAATCAGGTATCGTGTGTTCGAAGATAGTTTCGAAAGTTTTACCGATCGAGCACTCGGATCAAGCATCTTGCCTCTCACCTAAGCAAAAAATATGAGGTCAAAGGTAAAGCAAAACTAGCTGGTAGTTAAGAATATAATTCTAAGTAAAAGTGTGTATCGATTTGTACTTTACATTATAAAAATGAAAATATGGTGCGAGGCTCTCTGTTTGATAATCAGTTAGACGAAATGTGCTCTCTGAATCTGTATCATTGACATATGACCAATCCAACTATAATGCTAAGTAGTTTACTGATCCTTTTCGTATAGATTTTACTGTTCAATTAGTGAAAATTACTGATTCATAGTCAAATTCTATTGATTCATTTGGTAACCACATGAATGAGTCAAAATTAAATTACTGTGAATTAGTTACTTTCACTAACATTTAGAAAAACATTGCAAGAACTTTCAGAATATTCTATAGAAAAAGTACTCTAGAAAATTAACTACATTCTAGAATTTTCACTTAATTTTACAAATTAAGCATATTCAATAAAATTCTGCACCACTCTAGAAAAATTCAAAATTTTCAAGAGTATTCCAAAAGATTTCAGATTCTTCATGAACTTTGTCAAATATACTATTCCAGAATATTATAGAACATTCTAAAAAATTTCAAAATATTTTAGAAAAGTCAAGAATATTTTACAAAAATCTGTAATTTTCCAGAGTAATCCAGTAGACTCCAGATTCTTCATGAACACTGTAGAATATTCTATTTCAGAATATTATAGAACATTCCAGTTTTAGAAATGTCCAGAAAATTCTAAAATTTACAGAGGATTTCCAGAATTAAAAAAAAGGTAAAAAAATCCCAGAACACTCTAGAATAGTCCCCCAGATTCTAGAACACTTCACAATAGCGTACAAAAATCTTTCAGAATATTCTATACAATAGAACACTAGAAAATAGAGAATATTCAAGAATTTTTATAGAATTTTGAAATAAAGCCTTTTTATTGTTCAATAAAATTCTGTACCATTCTAGAAACATTCAGCGTATTCTAGAGTATTCACGAAAGTTTAAGAACATTCTAGAATTTACGAAGGATTTGTAGAAATAACAGAATATTCAAGAAAATAAAAGAAGACTCTAGAGTATTACAGAAAATTCCAACGCTTCTCTTAATTTACGAATAATCTGGAGCATTCCAAAAACTGTAAGAATATTCTTGGAAGGTGGGGAAAATGGAGTGCGTCGAAAAAATTATTTTCTTGAATTTCAAAAATTCACGGGGCCTAAGAGTTTGTGTATGCTACAAATAGTTTATCCTGAAAATTTGAGTATGGTAGGAAATGATCCAGCTATTGTAAGCGTATACAAGGTTCAAACAGCGAAGAGCTAGAATTTGTAGTCTATATTATTGCCAACATATCCTGAATGAAAAAAATTATAAATTTAATTTCAAAGTCTACATAATTTCACTATAACTGACCAAAAATGTCTGAAATTGAAGTTTTTCTTCATTTTAAACACCCTTAAAATCCACGAAAATAGTATCAAAAATCTGATAAGATCACACGTTTTTCGACAAAATGAAACGTTTTTCAAAAAATGAAAGATTTATTAGCTTTTTTCACTTTTTTTCTGTTTTGTACTTCTCGGACAACTTTCTGCCATAAAGGTGTGTACTATGCTACAGTTGGACTATATCTTTATATATGTTCTTTAATTAAAATAGTGAAATTAGTTAGAAATTGCGGCTTTATACTAATTTCACTATTCCAATTGATTAAAATATATTAAAATATAGTCGCAATATACTGCGAAATAATATAGACTTTAAATTCTGGAAGGAAAGAATCATCCAGATTTATAAACGTATGAGGTATAAAACAAATTTTGCGCTCTTCGCTGTTTAAAACTTGAATACACTTGCGATGAATGATGTAATAGTTGTAAGTTAAGTTGGTACCTGGTGCCTGGAAGTGTCATGGCAAACCTAATATTGTGAAAATGTATCAGTATGTACTTTGTTCCTTAATAAATATATTTATATTTAATTAAACGACTATATATAATTATTACTGTTGAATTATTCTTTTATCGGACTCAAATGTTTAGGATAAAGTACTTGTGACATACACGAACTTTTAGGCCCCATGGATTTCTGGAACTAAAAAAAAATTTTGAAACAACTGCGTGCGAAATTCGGTTTCTCGTGCTTGCGTAGCGTGTGCGAAGTGCTCGATTCCCACATGTATGGCAGAATTTATTCGCGCAGACCTAACCGTGTGCGAATAAAACCGCCTAGTTATTCGCACACTTCGCACTCAGTTGTTTCTAAAAATAGTATG
>JAUMHM010000050.1:15184384-15197246 GCA_032362435.1 Melikaiella ostensackeni | reverse complement strand
CATGTACAATTTTTTTGTACATGTGAAATTAACTAAATTGAAAAAACATTTTTTTGCACATTTAATAATATTCTAACTTGAACATACATTGTTTTTAGATGATTACTGTTTATTGTGGAAATGTAGAAAAAATCAGAGTGTAATATTTACAATGGACTAATATTCTAAGCTGAAGAAAAGTGAACAATTAGAAATTGAAAGAGTTTGAAAACTTACAAATAAAAGCATGTTTGTAAACGCGTTATATGATTACACTTGAAAATTTGACAACTTTTAAGTTTTGGACAAATTTAAAACCTCGTGATTTTTATACACGAGAGCAAACTGAAAGTTTAAGCATTAAAAAAATTAAACAAATTCCTAGTGAACAATTCTTGTTTGTGAATTTTTTTTTCGTGACAATTTTCAAAGAGAAGTATTTAAAACTTTTCAATTTTAAATTGAAACAATTTAAAAAATAAACAATTTCACCTTATCAAAACTGAAAATTAGAAAAGATTTATTAATACTAATATAGAATATTTCAATTATTTCAATCTAAATTTATTTGACACATGTATACCCTTCTCGGATGCTTACATTTTTCATTCCCTCACTATGCTCATCTGTAATATTAATACCTTTTTATTTTTCTTGATATTTTTTTCAAGGGGTTTTATATATTTCAAAACCTTTAGAAAGTCATGTAAAATAAAAAGCAATCTACTTTATCTTATCTATGTAGAAGTGAATTAGTGTTTCGAGGAGCGCTCACGCTCATTTATAATCTTTGAAGTCCAGTGTTTAAAAGTTATGTACATGATTATAAAAATTAAATTAGTTTTATGGAAGTGAATTTCGATTTAATGCAATGGCCACTCGCTCGAATGTAAGAAAGTAGCGAGATAAGAAGATTATTTAAAACTTGTGAAAAATTATGGGATTTTTTATGTGAGTCTTTACTCCTTCATGCAAAAATTTTTGTTAAAATCAAAGCATGAATGCACATGTTACGTCGTTTTAATATACTCGTATATCTTTTAATTCAGATAATGATGAAAATTTTACTGATGGAACAAAATCCTGGTTCATTAAATTTTTTATGTATATTGGAAAAAGAATGAAAGCCGTAATTTAGTTGGTTCATTCTCACATGAGTAAAAGTATATACATTGCAGAAAACCTGGTAGGATTAAAAAATAAAATATTCACGTAAAATTCTTTAGTGGCTGTTTAGCCCCTTCCTTCCAAAATGAATCAGAAATGGTCAAAATTGAACAATCTGGAGCTCTTGAAATTGAGCTACTAAACTTTTCCAAGCCTTAAAATGTCAAGAATTTCAAATGTAAAGCTACACAAAATCTTTTTTTAATTTGAAAAAAAGTAATGGAGTACTTTTCAGAAATGTTTGAGCTGACATCTGGCTCAAAAAGTATGTTTAGAAAATACTTTCCAGTGTCAAAAAAGAGGGGCAATTTTTGCACGCTTGAGGTGTACGTGAACAAGCGATTTGATTTATAGATATTTACTTGTAGAATAGGGGCGAAACAAGTTTACCTAAAAAAATGCAACCACTTCTTTCACGGACAGTAATTTTATATCCATTTTGAATTTATAGAAAGAGAAACAAAACATTTTCGTAGCTGTTTAGTATTTATTTGTTGCATAGAGCAAAAATTGATTAAAGCAATTCATCTTTGTCACAAAAAAAACCAAAAGAAAGGCTCTCGTTTTGCTATTAAATCGCTAACTTTAGACTTTGATTATAACTCGAATTTTGAATTTAAAAAAAAATGCTTCCTACCTATTTTGTAGACAGATAAACACGACAAAATTCAGATCAAAAGAAATTAATTTGAAACAAATTTTTGGACTGACGTTAAACAAAATTGATTTAAAAAATTAATATATCCTACTGCAGATACATGCCCACGATTCAAGAAAAATATGTTTTAAGCTAAAAAAAACACAATTTCAAAAGAATTGACTTCTAGAACTTTATGATATGAATCTTGGGTGATGAAAAATTTTAAATACTGTAGAATATTCAAGAATTCAAGCATAAAATTTGGAAGCCTGAAAAAGTGAGCAATGTAAAATTTGAATCATTAGGAAAAAATATATTTACGGCTAAATGCGTTAAAAATAAATAAAAAAATAAAGCAATTTAAGTTTGTGATAAATGGAAAATATTCAAAATTTAATACGATGATGATTCCTATTCGTTTTAGAAGCATTTGAAAGTTAAACAAATAAAATAAGTTGCAATTAACCAAAGTTCTAAAATTGTGAAAATTTTGAACAATTAAAATGTATGGTCTGACATTTGATAATTGAAAATTTCAAACAAAATCATATTTGAAGCATAAAATTAAGAACTTAGAATTTTAGAAGCGTTAAATATTGAATCAACTGAAACAAAGTGAAAAATTTTGAACTTGAAATGAATACAAATAAAAAATTTCAAGTTAGATGAGTTGTTGCAAACTTAACATTTTCAAATCTAATGTGCTTAGAGTTAAAACATTGCTAGTTAAAAATTGGACTTTAAAAAAATGATAAAATTTCAAATTTCAAGAGTACAAATGGATTCAACTTGAATAAGGATGAGTGAGAAATATAACTTTTTTAATTTCAAATTATAATTTTGAATTGTTTTGTCCGTTTCAAGCGCTTATGAAAATATGGCCTATTCAAATTATGATATATGTAAATTTCTGGTTAAAAGGAATTGGTTTTCCTGTCAGGAAAAAAGTCTAACATTCCAACTCAAAAAATAACATTGGGTATTGACAACTTTTCTTTAATAAAGGAGTATGCAATATTCAGCTTACCGAATAAGTAAAGATGATATTATAATAATTAAAAGTCAAAAGTTGTACTCACCTTCTGCTCTTAGGCTTCGAATTTGCGTCTCCAATGGTCGAAAAGCATTTAGTGGCAAGTTTTCCAAATAATTTTTGCTGAGATCCAAAATTCTGAGTTTCTTAAGTAGTCGGAATGCATCAGATGATATCTTTGAGATCAAATTTCCATAAAGATGAAGTTCAACAAGGTTCTCCAAGTGTTGAAACGTGGCCTTTCTCACTTCGCTGATTTGATTATACGAAATGTCTAAAACCTGAAGGGCTTTTAGATCCGCAGGAAACTCCTCCAGTTCCTTTAAGCGATTCTGAGTCAAATTGAGCAGCCTCAAGTGTTCCAATCCCTTCAATCTCTCTTGTGGCATTGATTCCAACTCATTGACACTGAGGTCTAGGGTCAACAGATTCGGTAAGCTACGAAAGGCACTCGGGGAGACCCTTGAGATCATGTTGTTACCCATAAAGAGGTGCATTAGGGCGGGAAAGGCTTCAAAGTCTTGACTGGTCACTATAGTCAGATTCGTACCACAAATGTGGATCTCCTGCAATGCAGGGTAGCTCGCTTCCGAACTGATTTCGTGAATTCTCGCCAAAGGGTTTGCGGTCACATTCAACCATCCTAAACTTGGTATGTTCTGGGAGGATAACGCTGTTGCTGGAATTTGCCGAAACTTGTTTGCGGCTAATTCTACTTTGCGTAGAAGATTCGCGTGGACGAAGAAATTAGCTGGGAGAGCGGTCAGGTGATTGTGACTCAGATCCACTGATAAAAGTTTAGAGAGATGCACAGATGCAAAACCAGATAGGGACATGATATAATTATCTCGGAGATCTAATTCCCTAAGATTAACCAACCCGTGGAGTCTTGACATGTCCACGTGAAGTAAAACATTATAGGCAAGGGAAAGAAACTCTATTTTAGAAGCGTTGATGAAAACCTCATAAGGAATATCTTGAAATCTATTCCCATCTAATTTGACTTCCTTAAGAACATCCAGGCCCATGAATAAAAAACCTGGTAGCGTTCTTAGTAAGTTGTTACTCAATAATAACTTTCCCAAATTCTTGTTCTTTGAAAAAAGTTCTGGAGGAATTCTGTAAAGTTGACAAGAGTCTATCGCTAAGTGCTGAAGAGAAGGCAAACCATCCAGAGAGTCTCCGTTAATTTGGCTAAAGTTGTTGTGGGATATTCTGAGGATTCTCAATCCTGGAATATCTAACCGATCCAAAGCTGCGGCAGTAAAGTGATTGTGTTCCAAATTCAATTCGTAAAGATTGTTCAGTCCTCTGAAAGTCCCCCTTTCGATTATACTGATTGAAGAGTTTCTTAAATTCAGAGTCCTAATTGGGAGACCTTCTTGGAAGATACTATCATGCAGAATATTCAGATGATTGTTCGCGAGATCCAGAACTCGTAACCTTTTTAGCGCAGTTAGAGCATATGAATCCATTCGGCGAAGTCCGTTATCTCCTAGATAAAGTTCCTCAAGTTCATGAAGTTCCGAGAAGGTTTTCACAGTTACGTGACTTAGTCTGTTCATACTGAGGTCTAGAAACTTGAGGGCTTGCATGGGCAAGAAAGCATTGTCTTCTATGCGTGAGATCGAATTGTTAGTGAGGTAAAGCCGCTCGACTAAGAGTAGATCCCGAAACAAAGGCGCTTGGAGTCGAGTTAGCCTGTTGTGACCTAACCACATTATTCGCACCGATGCTTGACCTCTGAGTGAATCGTTGTGTAGAACACCAAGCCCATTGTTGTCGAGTTGAATCGAAACTAAAGAGCTTCCACCATTTCCATTTTGACCCACTTCATTAGAAATTTGGAAGACGTCACCCAAGACAGCTAAAAGATTTCCTTGAAGGTTGACATGTTGAAGACTATGTAGGGCTCTAAGAGCTCCTGTTTCCATATCAGTGATCACGTTGTTTTGTAGATGTAATTCCAAAAGGCGAGGTAATGGGGCAAAAACGTCCCTCTTGACCTCTGTAATCTGATTGTCTTGCAGTCGCAGCTCCTTTAGGTGATTGGCTTTGGCAAAGGTACCTACTTCTAATTCCCGAATGTTGTTCCCATCAAGAGAAAGTGTTGAGAGATTTTCACAATGCTGGAGAAAATCGCGTGGTACCTTTTCTATATAGTTACCACTAAGGTGCAGTTGAGCCAGGTGATCAAGAGTAGCTAGACCTCTAGCGTCGATTCTTCTGATTGCATTTTGCTGGAGATATATTACAGAGAGGCTGAAACTGCCAGAGAAGGTATCAGCTGGTATCTCCAGAATATTGTTTTCAGCTAAGAAGAGTTCCTTAAGATCAGGAAGTCTGGAAAAGACTCCTCGGATGTAGTGAATATGATTGTGGCTAAGATCTATTGATCTGAGCTTTTGATTGGCACGGAAAGTTGCTATGTCTAAAAAGACTACTTTGTTGTGGCTGAGATCTATCGACTCAAGGTCTTTTAATGATATGAAAGCGTCCTTATCGACAGATTCGACGGCGTTGTAGTAGAGAGAAAGAGTCTTAAGGGAAGGACAACACCGAAAGCAGTTCAAAGGGATGATTTGAAAATTATTGCTACTTAGGTCTAAGAAATTGAGTCTGTCCAATCTGGAGTATCCGTCTTCTGGCAGTTTAAATATTTCGTTCCAGGCAAGTCTGAGGGAAGTGAGATGTTCCAGTCGTCGAAGAGCAGTCATGGGAAAAATTTTTATTTTATTCTCAGTGAGATCTAGGTCTTTTAGTGTGTCTTCGAGGCCAGCGAAAGCGTATTCCGAAATTTTTATGATCTGATTTCCTTTTAGGTTGAGTTTTATTAGGGAGAGGCCGTAAAAGATGTAGCTGGTGAGATCGTGAATTAGATTGGCCTCTAGGTCTAGAGCAGCTAGACGAACTAATGGAGAGAGAGCTTGTTGTGGAACGCTGGGCAGTTTGCTGGAGACTATTGCCAGAGACTCCAAGCTGAATTCTAATTTTTTAAAAGTGTCTTCGGTTATTTCGCGGATATTAGATTGTGAAATTTGTAGGTGCCGAATTTGAGACCCCGTTGGAAAGGCGGTTGGTCGAAGCTCCTGTAGCTTCCGGTCAAGTTCGTAGACACTCAGTGATTGAATAAGGGCACCTGAAAAATTAAGTTAATTGGTAAGAGAAACTTTTTATTTAATAAAGCAGGAGATTATTTGTCAGGGTTACAAATAGAAATCTGTTGTTCGCATAGCGACGTTTTATTCAATGATAGATGAATGATAGATACTCAATTTTAATGTGATATCCAATAAATAGTAGAAACTTCGAGGCATGAGACGTATATTGATGTGGTGGCATTATGTATAAAGCCTAATTCAATTCCAGAGTTAATAATCAGACAAGTTATTAGCATTGATTATGTGCCGAATTAATTATTACACATAAAAAATGCATGAGAAGGTTTTTGATATTTTGATTTTTTGGTCTCCCTTGAAGGGGATAAGTATTTTTAAAGATACAAATTTTCTAAATTCTACAATTATATTGAAAGAGCGTACAATAATAATGAGGAATTCTACCTAGATGGATTTTTTTATCTATGAAGGCTTCTCATTCGCAGTGAAAATTCTATAATTATATTGATGGGAGAAAATGGAAAGAGGATATTGAAAAAGAATTACCTTCTGGTTTCCCAGCACGCAGTACTCCTGATAATGCACTTCTCAAAGATTCTTCTGTCGAACCAGCGCACTCGAGAAACAGTCCATCTTGAAAATTGTAACACGGACATCCTGCCAGTGAATCAGGTGGAGGGCATTCAGCACTCTGCGTTTCCTGGATCGTTATGCAGACAGCCAGAAATACCCAGTAGAGTGTAAAAGTACTTGTCCGATGATGGTGGTTTTGCTCCCATCCTCTGCCTGATGGGGGATCCCGCCACTTTCGTTTAGTTCGTGGTAACGACTTCCACATTATCGCGCAATTTTAAATTGTGAATTTAGCATCCTTCTCAACATCATGCTTATGGGATCTGAAAAAACAAAATAAGCAATAATTAAAATATTGTTGCTCTTCAGACATCTATTCTATATAGAAATGATTAATAATTTCTAGAAAATTATGGGCGCCACGCGCGCCAGGATCTAACATCTTGTGTAGTCCGATATAAAGTTTGTATCCCGGATTTTTAGTTTGCAATATTAGGGAGAGAGAAGGACAATGAGAAAGAGAAAGATAATTTTTTTTATATTCATTTTTTTATATCAATTTGAATTTGATTTGAAGGGTTGCATCACAGAACTAGATAACCAACATTTTTGCCGAAAATGGTTTTTTGAAATAAAAAATTATTAAAAAATCAAATACACATTATTTTTCACAAAAAACCACTTTTATGAACCTTTTTTCTCATTCAACTTTTTGCCTCACCTTAATTTCTTGAAATAATTATTATTCATTCATAAAAAATAGACCTTAGAGGAGAATCGATGGCTTTCAGCTATCCACATTGAAACTATTGTGTTTTTACTCGTTTGGAATTTATTTGTTTTGATATTTTATTTACATCATAAAGTGACCCTTGCTGTTTAAAAATGTGCAGTTCCGTAATTAATGCATTATAATTAGTTGGCAAAAATTTAGTTTGACATAATTATATAAAAGTTGATTATTTGAAATTATATTCCTCAATTGTAGAAGCAGTTGCAGTTTTCCTCATGAGCTAAAATGGCTTTGAATAGTTAAAAATGTTATAAAATGTAAAAAAAAGAATCGGTTCCACATTTAATTGCGAAATGAAGAAAGAAAAATGGAAAAAGCAACTGCCAAAACCAAAGCCAACTCAGGTCGTTTATAAAGTTAAAAATTTAATTGATCAATTTAAAATTGTACAATGTAAAATGGAAATTAATGAGTTAATAATCAATTACATTTTCGCAACAAAAAATGCTTTTATTTTAATCTATTATTATAATTTTACAGATATTTTAGTTCATTTCTGGCGTTTCGTAGACCCGGATGGACACCCTTATACTTTCGATATGATTTTGGACTTTACGGATTGAGACTTAATTCACAGTAAATCCCAGAGATATTTTTAATCTTAGGATGGATCAAAACGTTGTGAATAATTGACAACTACAATTATCCGACGTCGGATAATTTTTATCGAGAGATGGAGTCACAACCATATTCACAATTTTATGTGTAGTTGTTAACTGTTAGCAAAGTTTTTTCCCAACTTCAGATAAAAAGTATCTCTGTGATCAACTGCGTGGTTTTCGCGCGTAAGACTTTAACATTAATTAACTTTGATTTAACTTTGACTTAAAAAAAATTTTCGTTCATCATTGGTTTCATTATCAATGATGTCGCCTACTTTGGTTAGGAAAGTTGTAAATGGGGAGTGTGAAGGGATCAGTAGTACATATCGGGATATAATCAGCTAGTTGGAGAAATGCACCAGTAGTGCAGGTCAATGTTTAGTTAGCCAAAAATCTTGGTGTTTATTACCTTATCCTGAGGAAAAACATACAAATTCGTAGCTTTGGTTTGAACAAATAACTTGTTTAATTTTGAAGTGTTCATTGCATCTTAGTTATTAACTAATATATCAGATATTCTTAGCCGTGAATACATTTTTTATAATGTATCAGGATTAGATGATATATTTTTGTTAATAAATATTTTTATATTTTTATCCTAACGTATAAGTTTGAAGATCTTTAGTACGGTTATGGTGTGTCATCACTTATATTGATGTTATTCGTAAATGGAGAAATGTAAATTCATGTAATTATACCTTGAAAAATGTGAATTTAAAAAGAGTAAGTAAGTAATAGAGGTGTATATCAAAATAAAAGCTACTAAATGCATTAAAATTCCTTTAATTACGAAAAAATTATTTTAAAATAGAATAAAGGTTATTTTGAATAGTCTTGTTAATTTGAAACAAATGATATATTTTCACCATATCTATATTCTTTGGATTTTGATAACATGACATTAAATATTGAGGAATTGACTAAATGACGAGTGTTTTCGTATTTGTATAGAAAACTCTGTTAATTTGTGATATTGCGTTTGAACACGAATACTATCAGTCGGTATTCATTAATAAGCAGCAATTAACAATTACTTTCAAAACCTATCCATTAGAAGACCTCCTTTAATCAAACTCACATTCCGTGAATTATTAGGGCGTATCAGGGACGATCATGAATAACGTAGAAGAGACTAATAAATGTATTTTCTCTGAGAAGTGAGTAGTCTCTCGTAATACCTAAAATAATGTCTTCAGTAAAGTGCCTAACTTCCTAATGGTGGTCAGACCCTTCTGATCCATTAGCACCGCAGCTAAATTGAGTTTGCTCGGTAGCTAGTAATGTAGGCTCGTGTTAAATCGTTGCGGTCTTGCAACGGTACAGTTGCTAATGAAGTGTATACTCTACACTATAGCTAAATTTAAAAGACGTAGTTGTGTTTATAACACGAAAAGTAAAATCTTTATACTGGCCCTCCAAAACGGCAATCGCTGGTTCACAAGTGTTTTGCAAGTTGCATGCATATTTTATGATTGCACTTACAGTGCTTACTTGTAGTGGTTGCCCATTTAAATAGGACTGACGACGTAAATGCAAATGCAAATGACTGAGCGCTAAGTTGAACTCCCTGTTCGCAAGACCTACTAGAAGTCTGCAAAATTCAATTTAGTAAGCTGCTAGAGAAATAACTGAAGAAATTCAATGAATTTACCTGGAAAACTGAAGCTTGTATAGATTAAAGATTAATTTGCAACTAGTAATATTATAACGTATAATATTGCTAGGTGCACAGGAATCTTCGATCTATGCAATCTTCAATTTTCCAGGTAAATTCATTGCATTTCACACGTGAAATTAATTGACAACTGCATTAATTTTTTTTTTCGAATTTGGCGCCCTTATTTGACAGTAGCGCCATTGAACTCTTGGGTGCGTCGATTGTTTTATCGATTTTGGGGATTTTTTTCATCTCTCTGGTACGAAAAGGATCCTAGTCCATTGGATTCGTAAGTGCGAACAAACATGCGTAAGGTGAAAATTTGATAATTTTTAATATAAGTGTAAAATATCGTGAGCTAATTATTTATGAAGAACACTATTTCTATTTATGAATGTTTGAAAAATTTACAGACAGTATTTATTGAAATGAAATTATATCACGATTAATACCAATTCAAAAAGTCGAAAAACTTTCTCTCTCTTTTCGAAGAAAAACCGCAAGCAAATCATTCAATTATGATAATGTGCTTTTGAATTTTTTTATTTTATGTATGTGGATCGAATGTACATATATGGCCCGAATTTTCTCTCGACGGCCCTTATTATACGCGATCTATAGAGCACGGAAAAAGTTGCGTTACCCATTATTAATGTACAAATATAAAATAATATTTTAGTGATTACAATTTCAAATTGTACAATTGAGCCGTTTTCCAGAAAACCCATCTAAGTCGACTTGGGTTTCAGCACAAAATTGTGAATGAAACTCTTCAAAACGTGTTTTTACAAACCAGAATACATCTTAAAAACATTTTAAATTCATAATAAGAAGAACAACCCTCGGAAAATAAAATAAAAGCATAAAATGGAATATTTATACTATATAACAATTTTAACAAACAGAAACGTTTACATCGACTTGGGTGATTTTTCCAGAGACCGCCTTATTCTTGTTTTCATTTGAGATATAGCCACAAATTCAGCATTATTATTTACAAAATTTTTTTTTGATATCACCCTGAACAAATGCGTTTTGACAATATGACCCTTATAACCATCCCTTTACCTATTTTCTATTTCTTTCTATACTTTATAATACATTTTTGTGGCCGGTGTTTAACATTTTTAATTATAATTTTAACACTTTTGCATATTTTTTGTATCTTGCTAAACTCCTCCATCTCATCCCCACCCCAAATTCTACTTTATTATCATTCTATTTCTGTTTAATCCTTAAAATTATACTTTACATCAGCGATGTGAAGAAGCTAGCATGACTCGAGTCGAAATTTTAGCCCTATTCAAGCCCTGCAAAGTTCCCAAAAAGAACCTATTTTAGCCCTGCCTAACCCGTCATGTCTTTCGAATCCCATTGGACCTACTTAAGCCCTCTTTAGAACCTATTTCTAATATTGCTATTTCCTATTTCTAATTCTCATACTTACACTTTCAAGCACTCAGTAAGATCACCTAATTCTCGATCAGTTTTAGGCATTCAAAGAAGACCTCTTCAAGTCCTGCGTAACCCTTCATGCCCTCTTTTCGTTCTTTTATGAACTATGTACTTATTTTGTATTTATGTGTGATTTAATTATTCAATTTAATTACATATTAATTTCAATTATCCAATTTATTAATACATATTAAAAACAGTTTCGGATAAAAAGGCAGAGTTAAAAAGTTTAACTATCACAAATTCGAAAAAAATAAACAAAAATTTGAAATATGTTAATATCTTCTGTTGTATTTTTTGGATTAATTAATTTTTAATTACTTTTTGATGGGCGAAATAATTATGGCAATTTTTCTGTCGGAGCAATTTTTGGTAGCAAACTATATGACAATACTCTAGGACAAAAAGACGTACACCAAAAGTATGGGGCCAAGTTCAGACGTGTCCAAACGACAAGGAAACGTCTATATTCAAATCTTAATATTTCAATAAAAAACAGCATTATTCTCTTACAAAAATTTGCAGAATACACTTTATTACCAGGAGACTAGACATATCACTTTTGCCATTTTTTTGATCAGTTATTTATTTGTTGAAATGGGTGTGAATTAATAAATACCATTAACCTGGGTTAACCGGGAAACGCTGGGCAAACCAGGTCTCTCATAGTTTCATATTTTATTATTTGACTTCTTCTATTTGAATAAAAATTCGAAAGATTTTTTATTATTTTTTTAAAAATAAATGTCAAATTTTATTTTGGAGATTATTTGGTATAGTGTCGTTAGGAAGTTATGAGAAAAATAATATTTATATAAGGTTGTAGTCTTCTGTATTTTGCTAAAGTCGATTAAAAACGCTTAGAAAACTTTCCTTGCAATTTTTTTGGATAATTATAGTTCCTACTATATAGTATAACGTCTTAACAGAATTATCTCTAATTTTAACGAAGATGCAATGTTTTGTTTTTGCTGTAGAATGATTTTTATAAAAAGTTCCGAATTTGTTGGAGGAAAGTCGGACGTGGTCAGAACTTAAATACCGAAAGAGGAATCGTCCCCTTCCTTTTGACAATTTGAAAGAGGAATCGTCCCCTTCCTTTAAATAATTATTTGACAATTTGAAAAACGCCATTTCCGAGGTCCAAACATGCAGAATTTCCTGAATTATTATTTTCTTACTTTGTGTTGTTATACTTATAAGGTTAGGACGTGCAACAACACATTAGGTTATCTTTTTACTGATATGTCAAAAAAAGGTAGGAAATTATATATCTAAAGCACTAATATCTAATTTTAATTCCTTCGTGCAATTTATTAAGAAAAATCTAAAAACATGTCCCGCTCAGCTCCGACTCACGGTATTAATTACAAAAGTTGTTGTAGAAGAGCAATGCTCTTTTTACTTAAATATTCAAGATTGAAAATTTGGACTTATACTTTTGGCGTACGCGTGTTTCCTGGAGAAAACGGTCGTCTTATCAAGTGATGTCACTTTCGTCTCAGAAAATTTCGAGGGCTAAAAGAGTAGAAATAGTCATGGAGTCTTAGATGGGCACCAAAATGTTATAAATCTTGAATGAATTTTAGCAGAAGATTCAACATTTACAATACTAAATGCAAACGAGTCTTGTAATTCGTGATAATAGTCCGGGGAAAAAAAGCTTAGTACTTAGTATACAAAATTTACTTAAGGATCCAAACTCAGTCCACGATGAATTGAAGAAATGCTCTGGATATTTTGAATGAGGTTCAAAAGAGTATTTATATACCACCTTGATCAAAAAGTTTAAGGACTTTATTTTTAAAATCAAAAATACAAGTTTATTCATCATAATCGATATT
>JAUMHM010000050.1:15171858-15184284 GCA_032362435.1 Melikaiella ostensackeni | reverse complement strand
ATATCGATTATGATGAATAAACTTGTATTTTTTATTTTAAAAATAAAGTCCTAAAACTTTTTGATCAAGGTGGTATACCTAAAGTAAAAAATAGTGCGCTGATATTGCACGAAGTCTCAGACAGTCTGGAAAAATTTATCTTCGCCGTCGACAGTGCGCAATAAAGATGGACTCAACATTTCATTAAAGAAGGCACATGATTTCCATGAGTTATTAAATTTATTTTGGAGGATTATCTGAACTTTTTCTTTTATTCCAATAATGCTAATTTTTCTGACGTTAATAACACAATATATGGAAAATATTATTCAATATTATTTTCTTTTCTTCTCATTGGTTGAAATTGTAAATTTCGCAAAATTAATGATGTGACTTTTCATTAAACATGCCACCATTTAGTTTCCCTTTAAATGTGAGGAAAATGATGAAGTAATAAAAACTTGTGCAATAAAAATTTTAAGCAAGTACCTTTTTTATTCATTTGTGACAAAATTTCTGAAAATAAATGTGATAGAATCACATGGAATCCACTTTCATTTATTTTCAGTCGAGCTTTCAACATTATTATTTAATTAGCTCGTACAATATATAAAATTATATCGTTTTGAGACCTCGCAATTTGTTAAACAACTAAAATTTTGTTT
The DNA here is from genome assembly GCA_032362435.1 of Melikaiella ostensackeni. Lineage (NCBI taxonomy): Eukaryota > Metazoa > Arthropoda > Insecta > Hymenoptera > Cynipidae > Melikaiella > Melikaiella ostensackeni. The sequence continues at coordinate 15,183,640 of JAUMHM010000050.1, read as the reverse complement.
CAAAAGTAAACAAGTAGTTCTGAACATAAGTGCATGCGCACACTTCATGATTGTTTAAACATATACAGAATTGTTATAATAAATGCATCGATTAGAAAAATAGTTCGATTTTGAAATTGTCATAATTTTGAGACTTCTTGCTGAAAACCAATTGTTTAGACAATAAAAAAATATTCGAAAAGTTAATGAATATCAATGAAATATGGAATAAATAATCAAATATAGGAAAACCACGTTCCTTTAGTTCTCGGTTTACAAGATAAATTTACAATGAAATTGTTTAAACTTTTAGAAAGAGTGCAGTGTGACACAAGTGCGGAAAGTAGGCAGTTTCACATGAGTGTGAACTTTGCTGAACGAGTCAAAGGCGAATCGAAGGGGAGTTTTAGGCAAGCCGGAGGCGAGTTGGTGGCGAGCAGGAGACGAGTCGGAAACGATCCGAAGATGAGCCGATGGCAAGTACTGTAAACTTGACAAGCGTTGAAACTGCCTACTTCCAGCACCTGTTGCACACGACATTTTTCGTAAAAAATGCAGGGAATTTCCGATTTGAGAACAATAAAAACAAATTTTCCAGAAATTTTGAGAATTTATGGTGAACTTACCTAAAGTTTCCAAGAAAATTTAGGAAATTTCGGTAATTTATCGGTAATTTATGGTAATTTATTAGTAATTCATAGTAACTTATCACTTCAAGCTGGTCCGATCACTATTTACTACTCACAATCAGTCTATCAAGTGTCGACTCTTAATGAAGAGAGGTTATGATTCCGGCGGTTTTGGACATTGATTTTGAATCGAAATGCGCAAGCGCAATAGCTAGAAAAAGTAATCATGTTTGAAGTCTAAATTTTTAGGGTATTATTGTTACGGGTCCATTAAAAATTTTAGGAGGCGTAATGACGAAGTCTGCCAATATTGTTCTAATGTGAATTAAAAACTAAAATTTTTGACAGACAGGTTAAAATTAATTCTTTAACTGAACATTGATTTTAATTATTTTTTTAACTATAAAATACAATTATTTTCAAAGGATATAGTTTTGAAAGATTTAATGATGAAGCCAAACCATTTTCAATGTTTTGATATGAAATTATTATATTTTAAATGTTTGCAATTCAAAGTTGTTCAATTTTCAACGATTTCAGCTTAGAACAATCTAATTTTTAAAATTTCAAGATGAAATGTGTTCAACAAGTGGGATTTTAAATTATCAGTCTTGAGAGATTTAAAAAGGGCTTGAAATTAAAAAATTGTAATTGTGATAGATTTAAGCATTTTAATTAGTTTTACTGAAACTAACTTCAGAAGCTAAAAAGGTTAAAGGATTCTTGTTTATCCAAGTATTTTAAGTCATCAAAAAATATCAAAGCTTATTAACTGCAAGAGAAAATTAAAGATCCTAAGCAAAACATCAAGTATATTTATTGCCCAAATATTAGTCTCCAATTATTAATTAATCACTTCCATTACAAATTTAAATTTATTATTATGGAAATGTCAACATGACATTTATTGCGGAAACGTTAATCTGGCACAAACTGTCATTCTGTGTCTCATGACAGAAATAACAAAATTTTAGAAAACAAGAATAAAAAAACAAAAGATTCTCTGCGAACCAGCTTCACACTGCGAATAGAAGGTTTTTGCTGCGTACGCTTTTAGATTATTATCATTCATTAATTGTACATAATTGCGTAAACGGAAAATGTTTTGGGCAAACTGTTCTACTACGCGATACAGTTGCAACACCAAACACGTGGAGCGCTGCTCGCCCATCAGTTTAGTGTGGCTTTTCTCTCAATTTGGTCGAGCAGTTCTACCACGTGAGCAGGCTACTCTCTCTTTGTGGAACCGCTGCTCTCCCACGTGGGATCGCTGTGCGCCCATCATCGAGTAGCAGCTGCACCAAACTTTCTGTGGCGCTGCTCCACCATCGCTAGTGCGGCAGCTAACCCAAAAAATTTTCAGTGTAGCTAACATATGGTTAAGTTAGGAGAATATTTAAACGAGCAAAATCCAGTTTCCCTCATTCGTCTGTTTTAAAGAACACAAATAAAAACAATAGATTCAATAATTTTAAGTTCTTGTTTATAAAAATGGTAATCAACGAAAGAACGATTCAGTTTTTAAATATTTAACCAGATTATTTGTAATAAAAGTGATTTCCCGAAGAATTTTACAAAAGTTATCGCATCGATCTTGCACACAAACTTTTTTATAAGGAAGTGTCAGTAATTTCTGACAGAATTTTACGGTTGCGAAGCAAAAATTGGAAAGAGCTCTGCCGTTTTTACTGCTTTGCAAAAAATTTGCTCTCATTGTAAGATGAAATACGTTCATTAGCAGACAGTAATTTCTTATTAGAAAGCATTTTTCTCCATATTACAAAAATTCTTCAAACTGTAGAACTAAAATATGTAGTACCTTCAGAGTTTATTAAACAATGAACACTATAGCAATACAGTCTATAACAGAAAAGACATATTTCTTTCAATGTAAAGCAATACATTGTATTGGAAGTAAACTCTATATTTAATTTCGCTGTATACAAGCTCGTAAAACCAAAAAAAGAATCGATACCGCGGGTATCGAATAAACGTTACCAAGAGATTTACGACAATGCGAGGTTATAGCTCCTTTGAGCTCTCAGTTCAACCTCTTCTATCGTCACGATCATTCGATTCGAATCCAGCGACGTGAACATTATTGTAAATCACTCGCAAAACATATTTCTCGTTCTTAGATAAGCCGTTTAAGAGAAATGGTCTACTAAACTTATAGTTACTTTAAGCTGGAGAGAAAATTGTAATTCCTTTTTAAATCTTTTTGAGTCGGAGACGCATTTTTTTTACATTCCATTATTCATAATTATTTTCAAAAAAATTATGAAGGCAAGTATTAAAAAAAATTGAGGCTATTATTCTATCAGGTAAATTCTAAATTAACATGAGCCGCATTTAAATCTCTAAATGAGTTTGAGTAAATTTTAATGATGCAAAAGCAGAAATAAAATTAAAATAGAACAAGAATAAAAAATCGCCGAGGGATAAATATAAAATGAAAACTGAGAATTATTATGAATAAATGCAAACTATTACAACTGGATACAAACGACTGTGAGTTTGACTTTGAACCCGTCATTAAAAATTGTAGATGTTAGTTCAACAATTCGTATTTAGAAGATTTTGAAATTATACAATGTATTATTAAATCTTATTACTAAATGTGCACGTCCATACTAAAACAGCCCACTTTGTCGCTTGTCAATAAGGGTAAACTTCAGAAGGAATTCAGTATGAAGTTGACCCTTATTGACAAGCAACAAAGTGGGCTATTTTAATACAGACGTACACAAATGCTATTGAATTCAATACTATTTGATTTTAAACATCCGAAATTCAAGATTTTGAAATTGAACAATTTTAAAGAAGCCGATGTGAATCAAAGATTTTGTACATTCGATGTCCTAAATAATTTTCAATTTCGGCTCTTAAAGTTAAACATTGATTCTCGAATTCAAACATTTAAAATTGAGGCGTTAAAGGTTGAAAATTTTGTTATCAAACAATGGAAAATTTTTGACTGTAGCAACAAAATGATTTCATAGTTTTAGAAGCTAAGATTTCTTTTTGCAATACCCGCATTGAAAATGCGAGTTTTGACACCCGTTTTGCGTGACAAAAATGGCCGATTTGTGACTGTTGACGTCAGTTTGTTTTTAGCGGGTAAAAGTACTTTCAGCCCTGTGATGCAGCAGCAAGAATGAATTTAGCGTGTTAAAAATGGTGCCTTCAGTGGTGTCATCTGGCACCGTCTCGGAAAAGCCTTTAGACAGTTTCAAAGTGACATGCTATTTTGGGCTTTTAAAAACTCGCATTTTCATATACGGTTGTTACAAAAAGTATCGCGTACTCGCGATTTTACGAGTTCTTACATGCCTATGTCGCCTTTACTTGTAAGAACTTGTATACTTCCTACCTGGATAGCGATCTCCGCAGCAAAACTATATACCTCTATACATCCATATACCTGCGTTAACTTCTTCTACACGTAAGAGCTAGTTTGGGTTTACGAGTTTCTATGAGTTTTCCTGAGTTTTTTAAAGTAGGGATTGCTGCCCTCGTTTCGCTCGGAGGGGGGGGGGGGAACTTTACACTCATCTCAAATCAGCCGCTTTTATCCCTTAGCACACAATATAGTAATATACTATTTGTTTTCCTAACGAAGTCGTGGTCATTTCAACAAAACTGTTGTTCGATCGACTCTGACTGATTCAGTAAAAATCAAGGCAAAAGTAAAATTTTTTTGTTTCAAATAAGTTCTCGTTGATCCAACAAAAATTTTGTTGCATTGGGCAAAATATTTTGTTCTTTCTATAGAGTATTCTATTATTACGTCACACTCAGTCGATAATGTCAAATATAGTAGGACGTTGTCATGTGGTGGAATCTTATTTCTAAAGCATAGTTTATATTGAGTTTCGGTGAAATTTCGTTTTTAGTGCATAAGTGGTGAGATAATTCTACTAACTTTCTGCTTTTCAAGTACAAAGATTATTTTTGCAACTTTGAATTGGTATTTGGTCTATTGATAATTTTTTAATCTCTCAGGAAACAATATAATGTCCAAAATTTGAGGTTGAGGTGTCCGGGGATCCATACTTGCGAATTGTAGCAGTCATCGTTCTAACGTCACCCCAACCTCAAATTTTGGACATTATATGTTTTTTTGTCGGATCGTGAAATCGCAAATGAAGAAAATATTAATCAATAGTTGAAAAAGTGTCATATGAAATTGAAAAGCAAAAAGATAGCACAATTTTCTCACTACATTTGCACTCAAAACGATAATTCACCGTAACTCCATGTAAATCATGCTTAAGATTCCACCACATGACATCGCCTTACTATATTTGACATTATTGACTGAGTGCGACGTAATGATAGAATACTCTATAGCATCCAAATGTTTAGTTATTTCAACCAAACTGGAAAAGGATCTCTAGAGTCCTTTCGGGAAATTTTTTTCAGTTTCATAAACTATAAAATAAATGAGTATCCTCAAAATCCACCGAAAGCTATTTTCCCATGTATTTTTTTCGGAGTTCTTTATATTTTGGTGCTCGAAATTGATAAACGAAAAATATCAGCATTTAAAATTAAAGCATTTTGACGATAGATTTTTTAAATTTGTAAATTTTAAATTAAAAAATTATAAAACTTGCTATCAATCAACTTGAAGTCTAACGTGTTTAAAATAATTAAGAATCAAGCAATTACAAATTCGAGGCATTTCAAATTAAAAAGTTTCTAATTTTAGAACTCTTGAAGTGAACAAATTTTTACATTTAAATATTCACATGTAAATAATTGTGATTTGGAATCCTTCAAGAGTGAAGAATTTAAAATAGCATTGTATTTAAAAACAATATATAAATATTCAATAATAATAATAATATAATAAAATAATAATAATAAATATTTTAAATAAATTTAAAATAATCTTTAAGAAGAAGTACAAAATGTAACAGTTTCAAAGTGAATTATATAAAATAGAGCAATAACTTGAAGAATATACAAATTTCATTCGGTTGATGTTAAAAAAAAAAATAAAGAATGAATTCATGATATAAGAAGTCGAAGCTTAAAGTACCTATTCGTAATAGTATTTTTTTTTACCATGGTGTTCGGAAGAGCAAAAATGTTGCGTGTGGGAAGACCTGATGAATAGAGGTTCATCAGTAGGAGTGGCCTGATAAAACACTTTTTTCGAAATATGTAGCAGTCCAAGCGGTTCTGGAAGTGAGTCCAAAAAAAAAACGTATTTTCTTGTTTAAAAAAAAAATTCATAATTCGAGGTGGCGCAAACCCCATGAAGTTTAACACTTGTGGTATTTCCCATGAAGGAAAAAGACGTTTTGGTAAAAATTTTTACAGAATCGTCAGTATGAGGCATATCAAATTGTCCCTTAAGATTTCTCTTCACAATTAGCAATGGAATACAAATCAAAAACTACATTTTGAATTTCATCCCAATAAGTGAGAAATTGGGTTTTGTGAGTTTTTATCGCTAATTCTTATTATTTTGCGGTTTGTCTTGGTGAAAATTTTTTGTAATGTATAAATTACAATCCACTGATTATCAGATGTTTGAAAAATTGTTTAAACAACTTATTATTGCTTATAACTATCTTCTCTCAGAGTAATACTAGAAAGTTGTGGTTTCTTTTAAATTTCTCAATTTTTTTTTAACTTTTTAGTAAGAGCGATAAAATAATCAATAAAAGTTAAAAAAAATAGGTGTTTGAACAATTTATAATTGTTTATAACTATCTCCTCTCAGAGCAGCTCTAGAAAGTCTGAGAGAAGTCTGATAGAAGATAGTTATGAACAACAATAAACTATTCAAACAATTATGTTTGTTAACTTTGATTAATTATTACCTCACTCTAAGTGAAAAGTTGACAAAAAGCTGAAAATTTTAGAAAAAAGCGCAACTTTGTAGCATTATTCTAAGAGAATATTGTTATAAATAGTGATAAATTGTTTAAACAATTTTCACTCAAACAGACCGCAAAAAAATTAGAATAAGCGCCAAAAACTTTCAAAACTCAATTCTTCACTTATGGGCATTTTTTGGGACCCTATAAAACAGACTTCTGGCGGTGAAATTCAAAAAGTAATTCTTTATTTGTATTCCATGGTGTATTTTCTTCTTAAAACAAAAAAATACGTATTTTTTTGGATTCACACCCAAAGCCGCTTTGGCCGTTATCAATTTCGAAAAAAGTGTTCTTTTTTCGGCCAGCCCTACTGATGAACAGATTTGTGAGTGATGCAAATATTTAATAGATATTTAATTAATTAAAAAGGCATTGGTATAACTTTAACAAAAGTAGCAAAACAAAACGTGTATAAGTGTATGAGCTGTCACGACTACTGATGGTAATTAACTATTGATTAAATACTAGTGAATTTGATGCTAAATTATTATTAAATTGTCGCCTGATGGTTTCAAAATTCAGGGGTATCAGATTGTTTCGTTTGAAATTGGTCAATTACATTTTGGATCATTCGAAATAGAAAAAAAATTAATGTAAGCCTAAAATTAAAAAAGTTTAGATGCGAAGCCTGAAAATAGTGAGTAATTTGAAAAAGGGGAATGAAAATGTTAAAATTTAAAGCGTGAAATTATAAACAATATTAAATTGTATGCTTCAAACATGGCACTATTTCTTCAGAAAATTGTAAAAAACTCATAAAATTTGCAAATAATTTTAAAAAAAGTTTATGCAGCTTTTTGAAATTTAATATACCCCTCGGTAAGTAGGAGACAAAGTCAATAAATCAAAATTATAATAATTGATTTAATACACGTCATTAATATTTTTTATATGATCAAAAATATTTCAGAAGAAAAGTTCTTTAAACTCTTGGAAGTTGCGACTCACAATTAGCTCTCGGCAATCGAAAGTTCACTTGAATTCTAATTTTCTCTAAGCTCCAAAACTCCTGTTGCGCGAAAAGTCACGGTGCGGTGAAACCAGGATTGGGAAGTCGCTTTCTCGGGGATGAGGAAGTTTCCTTAGGTGCAGCAGGCAAATTAACTCCAGTGAAGTTCCCACAACTTGAACTTTTCCTTGCTTCTCAATCCCTACGGCTTTTTCATAGTCGTCCCTTTCTCTCAACTTTTGCTTCCTTTTCTTCCAACACGTCATAAAGGAAGCTGTCTCCACATTAAGATAGGATAGGTGCGCTTATCGGAGAAATCCAGACTGCGTGATATATAAACGGAGGGAAAGAATTTTTCTCAGGACGAAAAACAATTTCTTTGCATATAAAGCTGTACACGTGATATAGGATCTTTTTCACTGAATTTTTTTCCAGATAAAATAGTTCAAGGATATTAATGGTCGTTGTCTGCAATTAAAAATTTTCAAGACCGATAGTTTTTCCGGTTTTCATTGATTATTATTTAGACTTTTCGAAAAAAATTTAATATTGTGCTAATATCCAAAGCAATTCTTCCAAAGTTAAAAACATTTTAATTACCATATTAATTGATTAATTAACTACTGATCCTTACCCCTATTAATTATCAATACTCTCACAGATAAAAATAGGTATTTAAATTCTCTTAGAACCTTCAAAGGAATCGCATGAGAAAATAATTTTTATCACTTTAAGAGGTCCTATTTATTTTAAAGATTTAAGACAACGTTTTTTAATTTTGATGCCCAGAGTAAAAGAAATTTTCAACGGTTTAGTAACAATACCTAAATTCACACTAAAATAAATTATAATGAATAAAATTATCCAAATTAATATAAGTAGAAAAATGAATAAAACTGAAACATACACGAAAGCGGATTCTGAATAAAATATCAGTGGTGAATCCTAGTTTAAAGAAGGGCTTGTTCAAGCTAAATTTTTTGATTGCATTATTATTTTTTGTACTTTGGATCAATCATAGTTAAGTACATTGAGTCGTAGCAGAATCAAGAGTTTATTTAAAATTTATTGTTAGTAGGATTTTATTTCAGACCCATGCAGTTCAGGGACATAACAAATTGCTCTGTGTGTATAGCTACCCAATCTACTGGAAGAGTTTTTGAACTTTTGAAAGTCGTTTAAATCCAACGAAATGACTCGCTTGCTTTCCCGTGGGATTATGGTTTCGGTACTGAAACCCGCTGCAATTGCACGTATCTCCGTAAGGGCGCTTAAATCATGGCTGTTTTCTATTTTCTGGAATTCGGCTAACCCAATGAATTTCTTTATATAATTTGTTGAAAGTTTATTTTAGAGCATGTCCACTGTAATAGGAAAATTTATTTTGAAAGTTCAATGAATTTTTTGCAAGTTCGGTCGGTGTAAGTGATGCGATTCAAAATTTAGAGGAAACCCGATACTTCTAAATCGATAATTCTATCCTCGGTAAAACCCTATACACGCAATTATGCTAATTGAAATTGTTCTTAATTGAACCCCACACCCTAAAACTCTACAAAAAGTTTTGAATTAAATTTTTGGGCGATAAACTAACTCTTCACAATAAATTTCTGAACGAGAAAATTCCACTTGAGATGATTCAATAATTAACCTTTCATGGGACGATCTGCAAAACTCTACACAAAATTAAAATACATTCTTTAAAACACTACACACTTAAACTTGATGCCGTACAAAATTCTAGGAAGTGAAAATAAAATTTTTCAAGGCTAAAATTAACTCTGCATGATTGAAAAGGCTTTTACCTCTTTTTTTACTTCGAGTAAAGTTTGCAGGTTATAATTATTAAATTACTGGTAGAACTGCATAAAAGATCGAACCCCTTCGATTTTGTTTAAACTCACACATTTAATGTATTTTTTCACGCTGAATACGAATTTGGCCGAAAAAAGTGTCGCTCTTTTACCGTTTTCGAAATATCGAGATTTTTACCATCAAAAATATCGATTTGCTTCTCTGTTTTTTGAAACCCAATGATATTACTTATTTTTTCCCGCTTAACACGAATCAAAATTATCCTTCCCCTCATCCATCTATGCCCCTCAAATCTATATGCCTCCCTTCTCCGAAAATTATTCCACTTAATTTACTTATATTTCTATCCACGGAGAATATTTATTCATTAAATTTTACTCAACTCAGTCCGGTAAACCGAGGACATTACGGCATTTTGTTAAAATTTCACTTTCAGTCATGCAAAGTGAAACAGGGCAATATTTGATGTGAAAATAGAAATTATTAATAGAAATTCATTATAACTTAATTCGAGGTTCAGTAAGAAATGATGAAACTAAATGAATAAACATCACTACTACACACACACTTACATATATCATACAATTAATAAATATATCCTCTGTACACATGCACAATTTACCTTAAATAATGAAAATTAATTACAACACAGTGCATATATTATAATCCCTCGCTTTTAACCTTCATTAAAAATCGGAAACGCTGCGGCGGGTTTCGAACCACCTAACTTACGCTTAACGCATTCGATCTCCATGAAAACTAAACCGCACGGCTAGCCTAAAACTTAGAATATCGAGAAAAAGATTTGGGCTATACGGACAGGGCCGTACGGAAAAATGATCTGATCCGCGTTTCATCAGACATTCTTTTATTATGACATGTTATTAATAAGTGGACATATGAAATTATAGGAAGTGAATAGAAACATTTTTTTGTTGAAAATATATAAGATTTAAAATGAAAATATGAAATTAATTTTGAGGAGACTTACAGTTTCAGGTGGAATCTCAATCATTTTTTTGTTAAAAATATTTGAGGTTTGAAATGAAAATATGAAATTAATTTTGAGGGGACCTACAGTTTAAGGTGGAATCCCAACTATTTTTTTGTTCAAAATATTTGAGGTTTGAAATAAAAATATGAAATTAATTTCATTTTTACATTGAATCTTGAACAATATCAAGTATGAAACGTTGCAAATTAAACAATTCTGAAGTAAGTTTGAAACTGGATAGTTTTTTCTAAAAAATCTATGGTAAACCTGAAATCCCAAATTATTTAATTTTCAATCTTTCAGATTTTGCATGGTCTATTTTTTAAAAATATTTCTCATATCAAACTTTGAGCCAGTAACATTGAAGATTGAAAACTTGAAAAATTCAATTTATGTAAAATTTAAGAAATTATATTAGATTAGAATTTAAGGAATTAGATAAAAAATCAGTTGTCCAGAGTCGAGCAATGTTTTTTCATCACCCGTTTCTTTACAGGTCTATCATTAAATACAGTCTACTTTTATTTAGCAACTTTATGAATAATATTTGTTTGTAGGAAAATATATTCTATATATGTAGTTGCATATTTTTCGAAATCCCACTATATTAACCGGAATTTAAAAGTTTTCAATTATCTGTGGGGGACTTGGCGCTTCTCATTTTGCTGAACTTTTCTGTAATTTCTCTCACAATAAAAGTTAGAATTTCTAAAAACATTCTTCAATATATATTCTTTTAAGTGAATTGTCAATACCACATGAAAGTAAACTTTATATAGTTTATGTCATAAAAATTCACATTATTTTGCGTTATTTTGTAATAGATTAGTATGAACATAATAAAATCCTTACTTTCTCTAAATGTAGTAATGTCCTCGATTTACCGAAATAATTCGGTAATCTTTTATGAATAAATTTTCTCCGTGTTGGATAAAATAGTGAATAAATCAAAAAAGCTGATTATGTTTTATTTCAGCGAATATACCATCTGAACTGCTAAGTTAGCTATAGAGAGTTTTAGACTGGACTACCAGCATAGTACAAACTAAAAGTAATGTACTTAATAACTGCGGGACATTCAAATTTCGTAATCATCCATTAATTTTTTCAAAACCACTTATTATGTCAAATACAATTATATTCCATTCGCCTCATTTTCTAGATTATAAGTTGTAGTACTCTCCTCGTCCCACTGGATGTCACGACGTTCAGAGTGGGGAAAGAAAAAATTCCCCCACCCGCTGTCACTCTCCCAGATCCAAGCTCATTTTCTTTTTTCGTGCGCTAGAGGCTGGACATTCAGAATTTATTATTATTATTATTATTATTATTATACCATCAAGTCAAATCCCTCTCGGGGTAAGCGTAACTTTTTCGGTTCTACACGGTGTTTATATGCGGAAAAAGTTTGCCTGATATGTAGCTAAAAATAAACTGCGGGTATCTCTTCGTAATGACTCTAGATGCTAGAAAATCACCCTCCCAAAATCTGATCTGATCCTTTTTTCAAGATATCTTA
>JAUMHM010000050.1:15128749-15148406 GCA_032362435.1 Melikaiella ostensackeni | reverse complement strand
CCGGTAATTTATCAAAAATCATAAATTTCTATTACCGTTTGTTTCGTTTTAGCAAATCGAAGTACAAATGATAATTTAAATCTTAAACCGAAACATTCCATAAGAAAAAAGTGCCCACTACACGTAAAGAATATTGGAAAAGCACTTGAAAATACTGAGAAATAAGCGCATGAAAGAAACTGACGTGATTTTTTGAAAGTATTTTTGTTTTGAATGTCGATGCGAAGCGTCTCGGACCGCGATTTTCGTGAGACTAGAGTCTTCATAAGACTAAGACTAATAGTAAGTAGTATTTCGAATAGTGCATAAGGTAAAATTTTAGCTACCTCTTCTTCTATCCTCAAAACAGAATGGGATATACTTTATGATACATAAAAAAATGAATCAGGATAGAGAGTATTCCCTACATCAAAGAGACTAAAAGGGCTAGTCTTTTATCTCTACTGTTGCATGAAATAGAATATCTAAGATAGAAATTGAATGCATTACAGTTGATGAAAAATAGAATTGCAGATTCGACATGATTTTATATCTTTATTTTTCAAAGCTCAAGTAATAAATATGAGAAGACCCAGATTCATTTTTCTCTTATAGCATAGATACAAAATGCTCCTTATCTTTGAACTTTGGAACAAGTTCATGAGAGAGAAAGCAAATAAAAAACACCATTCGTTTTTCCTGTCAGCTGAGAACAGATCGGGCGACAACTGACTTAAACTCGCTTCGCACAAGTAACAAAGTGTCACACTAAGAAGATGTTATAGACCGGACAGCGCCTCGAAAGCTGGAGCTATCACTATCACGTGGAAATACGGTGGAGCGGGTTGATGGACGATGTGCGCGTCGAGGCGTTGAGACAGCGGGAGAATCGAAAGGCGCTCCTGAGAAAGCGGAAGTCAGGGTGAACTCACTTCCTGCTTTTGGCGCTGACGCGAGTGAAGAATGCACAAATCCTAGGAGAATGTAGGACAGACAATGGGTAGTTCAATCATGTCAGTACTAAAAAGAGTGCTGAATGTTAGATATAGGTGAGAAGCACGCTGAAATTTCCCCTCGTTCTACATAGTACATGCCAAGCGCACCGGCGCGCACCAATCACGTTGAGTGCATATTCTTCAAGTACTCAGTGCAGACATTGGGTGGAGGCATGGAGGCAGCTACGAAGACGGACACCAGTGAACTTATAGTCTTGCTGAGTGAGAAGAGAAGAGAATAGAAGGAGAGAAAAGGAGAGAAGGGGAGTGAAGAGAAGAGAATCAGCGAAGCTAGACCACTGCATATTCAATTTTTCACCCTTGTCCGCCCCCGAGGTTGGGGGTGGATGTGGAGGATAGGTACTTCTCGAAAGGTAGGGTGGTTGGGTGGACGACTGGCTGGCAGTCTCGTCTTATTTGCTGCGAGATAATTCCTCGCGTCTTAATTAACTCACCGCCTCTCTAACCGGGTATACGTCACGCGCCCCTGCTCCTAGACACTATTTCTTCTTCAAGAAAAACTTGGACTTGGACTTTGGTCGGCCCTTCGCACTATCGTTGCGGTAATTACATACGTGTTCTCAACTTTTTGCACTTGTCTTCTATGTTTTGTTCTAGATGCTTATGCAAGCAGCGGTGCACACACACAAGTGAAGATTTCAACAATATTATTTTTGATCTCTGAGAAAATATCTTGAATTTCAGAATTATGTGAAGATCGACTCAAGTGGAGTAAATATTTTATTCAGTGTGGAATAGGATTGTTATTAACAGTTTATTCAAACAAATACTCGATTCTAGAGAAACTTGGTAGGATTATATTATTCCATCAATCTCCTAGCCCAGCAATTTTTTATTTTAATCATTTTGCTTATAACATTCAATTCCGCCAAGTTTTATGATATCTGATAATATGGTTCTTCCAAATTTATTTTTGAAAAATTTATAGGGTATTTTATAAAAAAAGTTTCTTAATATCTATATTGTATTATAAATATCTTTTCCCAAATTACCTGGCAAACTTTGACTTCCAAAATTCATGTAGTTGTACTTGGCTTATTTTTTGTATCGCAGATGCCTTTGGTGGGGCTTCATGTTTTTTTTTGTAATTGAAGGAAAATAGGTACTTTCAATTAATTTAATTACAATTAAGTTACTAATTTACTAAATTAAGAAAATTTAATCAATGTTTCAATAATTTTCCTTAAAAATCAATTAAATGATTAATTCTTTAATTGGATTTAATGGTACCATATTATTCAATTGAAATTGAATTTTTCAATTTCAATTCAAAATGAAAAGGGTGGCTAGGTTTACTGAACTTAACTCATACTTTATTTCGTATAGGGTTTTATAGAAATATATTTTATTTTCTTGAGCCTTTTTTTCCTTTATCATAATAGAACAATGATTAGAGAATAAATAATTTCACTTTTTGCTTCAGAAACTGTTTAAGATATCGAAAATTCCTGCAATATGTATCGTAAATCTGTTGCTAATTATTTCTCGTCAAAATTTGGTGTCAAACGGTTGGATAGATTAGGATGTAGAGGTAAGCACACGTAAAAAGTCATTCTTTTTTAACAAAAAGTATGATTAACTAAAGCTTTAAATTAATAGGGATATCTCTTTGTTTATGCATATATCGAGAACATGTTGCCATAGTTTTCTAGATTAAATATTAAGCAAAAAGTTTGGATGAAAAATAGTATTTATAGCATCTTTGAATTTTCATTTCTTATACTAAATACGTAAAGTCTTGAAAACGATTCAGGATATCGAGAATTCCTGCAACATGTTCCGAGAATCTGTTGCTACAGACTTCTTACTAAAATTTTGTAACAATCGGTTGGATTGGTTGTTTCTATTGTTTTCTTGTTTATTTTAATCTCACAGTTTCCAAGACAATAACATAAAATCATGCAAAAACTTACTTTTTAATGGTTGATCAGTCAGCTGCCCAACTGCATGGAAATCGATTGAGAATTACGCCGACAGTTCAAAAAAGGTCCAAAGTACATGATAATTTCAGATAAGGATTCTCAATAGTTTTTTTTTATACTTGGAGGCGATCTGCTACCTCGAATCTTGATATTGGAAGACTAGTCTCTCGTTCATTTTTTTGGACTATTTGTCCAGGAGTACTGAACGAATTTCAGACATTTTTTGGGAACTACTGAAGTAGAGCTGTGGAGTTTTTTGTTCCTAGGAACGAGAGGGACTAATTAACATGTATTGTGCAAACAGGATTCAGAAATTTGTTCCGATTTCTGACAATGGGTAGAAAGGCAGTTAAGAATCTTGAAACATGTCCTTACGCATTTAATGAATGATTTCTTTATTTGAATGATATATCAGTTATATTACTTTTAATTTTTTGAAAAGGGTGACAGAACCATAATGCTAATTACACGACGGCAGAGACTAGACAGACCGATTTTAGTTCTCAAGAAATAAACCAATAATTTAGATTCTATAATGTTGCGATTTTTTTTACCTCTTTCGGTTCCAAATTTATTTTTACATGCAAAAAAGTCGTTTCTGTCTGTATTTTAGAATTTTCAAAGCATTCTGATTCAAATTAAAAGTTCTTTTCATATATCTTGCATCTGTTACAATGGTTCTGTATTTTATACCTTGGACTTTGATTCATGCTTCTTACAACTAAAAATTTTTAGTGATTGGTATTGTTTTAGAAAGATTTTTTTGGATTGTCCTAACATTTTTATGTATATTATGACCTTATTGCTTTTAGATTCATTGCGTAGTTCAGTTTTTAACGTAATCAATGCGTTTTTATAGCGACATTTATAAAACCCACTTTTGATAGAAATCCAATGTTATTGTACTACATTGTCCTACATACCAGCTACATTTCTCTGTGCATCTAGCTCACTCTTATTCGATTTGTGTATTACAGAGAGAAATTTTACTGGGAATCTTTATGGAATCTTCGCTCAACCCAGCCTCATGAAACAGAACGACAGGAAGAACGCCAGTAGAATGGATTTGACTGCTCTCAGAATTGTCAAAGGGAACATTCCAGAAACATCTAGACTAGAGTCACTCACTCTTGAAATTGCCTTGAGTGCTTGTACTTTTCCTGTAGATTCCTATCTTAACGGGAGTCATGTTCTTAGTGTAATCGCAGTAATTCACAAAAGGACCCAAACCTTTCTACATCAAAAGAAGGAGAAAAAAGAGTTATTCTGGAAGACTCGATATACTTTTGTTGCTTCACTAATTTAATATGTATAAATTACAGTTGCTGACCCTTAAAGAAATGTCAAAGACGTCTGGAGAATTGATGAAATCACGTTTGTTATGAACAAGAATGTCTTGGATGGAGTCGCATCTATTGTATTATGATATTGTATTGATGTATGTAACAAATAATGACTTACGTATTGTATTATAATATTATTATAAGTATTTACAAGAATTTTATATTTTTCAGAATTGCTAATTTATTTACGATTCATTCAACTTTTGATCATCTTATTATTTTTGGGTTACTTAAATGTATGCGCTTTTCAACCAAAATTCCAACCTGAAATTCAGTTACCATATTTCGACGATAAATTACAAAATTATTTCTTATTTTCCGATGTGCCCCTTTTAGATTTCAAACTTTAGAAGTAATACGATAATTTTCTATTATTTATTATTAAATTGTTAATAATGGCATGATTGACAGTTTAGTCGTTCAAGTTTGCCTTCTATTTGACAATTACCCATATGGGTTATTTCAATTCCGGAATGCTTGTCCTCCGATAACTTCATAGCCTTGATATTTAAAATATCATATTTTTCACAATACAATGTGATTAACAACTTTGAAATTCGAAGTCTACATGTGTCGAATTCCGAAGTTAATTTGAAATTACTTATATACTGTCTATAGTTGAATTTTCATTCTCTAAATCTGAATTTCTAATTCTGAGACTAATACAATTTAAGCAGCATTTAAATTTTCAAACTGTTTCCAAATTAGAAGTTCCCAGCTTAAAAACAAATACTATTCACAAGTTTGACACTCTTGATTTAGAAAGATACTATGATGAGGAATTTTTTCCAGTTATTAAAAATCTGATTGGAAAAACGAACCAATCTGGAAGTTACTAAGACGTCTCAAATTTATATATTTGTAAACTTTCATAGAAAAATCTCTTGAAATTTCATAAAGTCCTATGAAATTCCATAGTATTTTTTGTAACCCTACAAAATTCCATGAGACTCTTTTAAATTCCATGAAAATTTTCTAAATTCTATGAAATATTTTGAAATTCCATAAATGCTTTCAAGATCTAAGAAATACATTACAAATTCATGAAATCCTATATAATTTCGAATTTTTAATATATATAATAGAAACCTACACAATTTCATAACACCCCTTTAGATTCCATGAAATTTTTTTAAGAAGCGTAAATATATTAGATATCATTAAATTCCATTTAAAATCGCCCTATACTTCTCAACTATTAAATTTCATGAATCTCATTTTGAGTCCGTGGAATTTTATTACATTCATCGAAGTCACTGAAAATTCCATACAAATCCATTATATTTGGTATAAACCTATAGAATTACGTAAACTACTTCGAATTTTCTAAGAATGCATGGAATACTCCAGGATAAATGTCAAAAAGAGGGTAAACTAGGATGAAATTTGCAACAAGAGCATTTACTACAGAATTCATATCAGAATGACATCTTAAAAAACATAAAAAATGTATAAGAATCCACTTACGTCAAACGTATTTCTTATTGAAAAAAGATAATTTTTTATAAACAAATGGAGTTTTCCCAGAGCAATTCACTAAATAATAATTACATTTACATTTTGAAGCATCGACATTTTTTAGATTAAACATTAATTGAAATATATATTCAGTGATACAATAATTATTAATTTCGGTTAAACAGGGATATTATGAATTCTATAGTATATTCATTAGAATCAATGGAAGATCTGCTTTTAAACGAGGGTAATTGTTGCAATATAATTCTTTTTCAGTAAAAAGATGGAGTTTCATACAAATTTTTAATGGTGAAAAATTACCACAAATGTCTCTCTAGCATGAAAATTGTATCACGCTGAGCTGCCCTCCTATGCTGCTCAAATATTTTATTCATTCTGGTGTAACCTTTTTAAAAAAAAATCGGATAAAAACGTTGCAGTCATGTTGAAAACTAGGTTAAAAGTTGGGAATGTGGCTGTAATTGTTAAAGTGGAAGTCAATGTAGTAGTAAACTTTTTTTAGAAATTTCATCCGATTTCGTTATAAAAAAACCTGTCCACTGCGTGGGTACATTCTAATTGCGCGCAGCTCGCTTCGCGCTTCGAGCGCGGATATATATTGTTCGCACGTCGAAATTTTTCTAATTGTTTATTTAATTATTTATTCAACTTGAATGAATATTTTTTAAGAAAATCTCTTTAAGATCCCAGTTTTTCTATGCATTTTCATATTTTGAATTTCCCACGTTATTAGGTTTAGGTAAAGATTAAATTCAAAGCTCTGTATGCTTTGAAAAACACATTCTCATTGTGACACTCGCGCTTCGCGCTCGATTTTCGACAGACAACTTTTAATGTTCATTTATTTTCTAAGCAACCCTGCGTGAAAAATGTTTGCATGGCTCAGGTATGGCAATAAACTTGAAAATATCTGATAAAAGCATGGGTAACGGCTAGGGTGCCCATTTAAAAACTAAATATTTTTTTTCTAAAAGTCTTACCCCTTGAATTTATACAATTTAGCAAAATAATTAGCCCATATATTTTTTTTTCGTCATACAATTTTTTGAGGTAACTCAAGACGTTTGATGTTATACAGGTATAATCTCAAAAAAATAAATGAAACAAAAAAACAAAAAAAGCAGGAAGTTTTTCTTTTTTTGACAAAAAAAATTCGATAGGGTCACAGTTTTGAAACGTTCAAGAATAGCATATTTAGAGTACTAAAGTTACTTAAGTTTTAAAAAATTTACAGGTCTTACCCCCTGGAATATTTCTTTATATAAAATAACGTATTATCGACGTCTTACTTTTCATTTAAAAAGTAATTTAGGAGAGGCCCAAAGCATTTGAAGAAAAAAATTGGTTTCTTTTTCATTTTTCTCTGAAACTGTAAGCTTTAGAAACTTTGAAATGAAAGAAAAAAGTTTCGTTTTTTCATGTCCAACATTTTTTGCTATTATTTCCTTTATATTAAATCCTTTTCAAGGAGAGTATTTCACTTTATCATGATGGACACGGTATTTTTTTAATAATTCTCTAAAACTATAGACTTAAGAATTTGCAATATTGAAGAATAAGATTAATTTTTTTTTTTCTTGTAATAGTTCCCAGCTAGTGACAAACAAGCTGTTCATGTCCAAAAAAGAAAATGAGTGCTTAGGAAATTAACAAGACTTGTGTTTAAAGAATAAAATTAGTTTCCAAATCCATATTCAAGGTGCTCTCCTATTTTGAAAATACAATTATTCTATTACGGGTTTAATTATTTTTGAGTCCTCGAACAATAGTGGATTTTTTTGCATCCTGAAACTCTTGGCGGTGTCCTTCATTTTCTTCTTCGGAATTTTATTTGATCCCCTTGATTCGTTAGACTTGAATTGAATTGCGTCATTAGTGCAACACACTGTTCAGCAGCATCATTGATAACTTTGAGTTGGCTTACTCTCTGTTCAGCATTAATGAAACTTGCGTTTGTTTTCCATAAGCTGAGATATTTCTCCAAAACCTCTTGAGAAATATTCAAAGATATAAATAATTTGTTACTAATCAGAAAGAAGTTTTTTCGAATCAGATCTTTTGTTCATTTGAATCCGCCGAATACTCACAGCACTACATTTTTTCTCGAGAGCGGATACCATAAGCCTTTTTGTACCGATAGTGACATCAGGATCAAAAAATGCGAGTCCTACTAGTGTTTCGCTCAAATACTGTAAGTGATCTAAAAAACTGTTATACGCAGTTTTAGTAACTTTTGCATTTGTCTTTGTGTAAGATACAAGTTCTTCTAACAAAGCAAGTTTATTTCGTGGTGCAAAAGCTGGAGTTTGACAATTATACCACTTCTTGAGATACACCTTCACAACAAACGTATTGAATGCTCTCAATATATTCATTTTTTTCTATCAACTCAAATTACCCTCGAAAGATGAAAATTGTTATGGAATATATCAATTTATTCATTCAAAGAGCTATGTGATAAGCACCAGGTGTATGAATATGAATATCTGATTTATAGTGATGCGTTTCTCCTAAGAATATAGGGGCTAGCTCTAAAAGTTCTTTATAGTCTTCTCGAGGATGGAAAAGCTTAAGCCGACGGCGGATGAACTTTATCATGTCATTTTTGATCAAGATCAATACAGAAAAGATGACAACATCTTCCAATCCAGTTTGAAACTTTTCCTTGTAAATATATTTCCAAGATTTATGAAACTGCTGATAGAGTCCGATATTTGGCCCATTTGAGGGCCTAAACAGAACCGTAAATACTGCTGCGATTGGAAGCTCCAATACATGATGCCGTCAAGCTAAGGCCAGTAAAAACTTCTTAAGTTTCTTTTCTAGTAAAGTAAAAGCACCATAATGCACTTCGGTATTACTAGCTGTTGTATCGAAACACACAGAAGTTACTTGGTCAAGTAGGTTCCATTCTTCAAGAAGCTGGTACACTGCCTCTGCCTGTGCTTTACCAATACCTGCAGGAACCATCAGAGCTCCTAAGAGTTTCATGATACCTTCGTCTGACACGAGAATTGCCAATCGTTCAACTAATCGCTGTGAGGTCAATGTTGGTAACATTTTCCCATCCCAATGAACGGTCAAAGGAGTAGTTGGATTAGACGATTCCTAAATTTCCTTAGCATTTAACTTACGATTTTCTATACGAGCTAGACTTATAGACTTTGCGCTGCAAACGACCCTCTGCGAATCATGACTTACAGCTTGAGAAACACAAGCTAAGATATGCACAGAAAACCGACTACTAGTCTTTGAACGATCAAGGGTAGAACAGACTTGCTGAGTCAGTATGTTCTTAAGACGAGACGATTGGCACATCGAGTCAGATTCTGACATTGTTGGTAAGATTGGTGGACATTACGAATGATCAGACAATTCTTCAACTTTACGTTTCCTACTTACATTCAAATCTTCATCACTTTCCGATTCGCTATCTTCAGTAATATAAAAATCTTGCTCTTGTTTCAACCCACAAGGACTTGACAATTCTTAAATTATTTTTTTCTGTAGGACCTCAGGACTTTCCACATGTTTTGATTTACTCGCTTCATTTGCTTCTCTTGCCGCTATCACTTTATCCAACAAATCTATTCTTTCTACATTTTGTCGTTGAAGAAAGAAATTTCTGGTATCCTCACACTTTATCAGAGTCAAAGCAGAAGCATGGGCTACATTAAAAAGGTTTTCAGTTGTGTCACTAAAAAGACGTTAATTATTTTTTTGTACGTCAGTTCTTCTAGACTTGTTCTTTTGTAATCTGCACCACATGAGAAAGAGTTTCTCCAGTTTAAACTTTATATTGTACTCTTGCATAATTGAGATTCTTGTGTGTCACCAAATATGACTCTGTTCAGTAAGAGTTGATTTTAGACATTTAGTAATATTACTTCCCTTCTCAACATGAAGATAAAAGAATCTTTGTAGAACTTTACATTTGAAGGAAGTTTTTTGCAGCCTTTAATGTCTTTCCGCATTTCCCCTATTAACCATACTGACTCAAAGTCTGTTGGAGAACTAATTTCCATCCTCTCATAAGCATGGTGTTGTTCTGATTTTTCTATTACATCACCTTGACTTGCCCCTTTTGCATCTTCTGTAGCAATCATTTCAATAGTTTCAACGTGTTTTTCAATTAGAACTTTTTCCAGTAAATCAATTCGTCCTATATTTTGACACTGGAGATTTGAAAAATTTCGAATATCTTCATGTTTTATTTTAGTAAGAGCATTAGCGTAAGCTATATCAGAAATATTATCAAGGGTATCAGTAAACAGCTGTTCATTCGTCCTAAAAATATCATACTCGGAGTAAAGGTACGGGTAAAATCCTTGGAGCATAATATAATATAGTTGCTTTCTTTCAACTTAATATAAATAAGAATTTATTCAACATTACCTTACAAAATTGTCTTTCAAGCGAAAACTTTCTTCTTTCATTATTGTCGACAATAAGAAAATTCAGACAAAATATATTTAATCACAAAATAAACACTTGCAAGCTGTAGAGCTCAGAACTGGCAATCAGTGGTAATGCACGGCCATTCTAAATTTTATGAATTTAGCAATTTCATTTTCAAACAAGAATAGCAACAAATGATTCAAATACATTTCTATCGAATTGTACAGTTATGATTTTATATGAATGAATGAAACAATATTTTTAAAAATATATATAGAAAAAAATCTTTGGCATATTGCATATTATGCATATTTCTCTTAGAGCTGATAGTTTACAAAAAATGGTGAAGGAAAGCCTTGATCTTCATAATAACGTGAAAATACTTTCCATGAAAAGGATAGCAACAAAAAGTATCGGTCTTTAAAAAACAAAACTTTTTTCCTTCACATTATAGTTTCAAAAGCCTATAGTTTTGAAAGATACCGTCTTCTTCATAGTAAAGTGAAATGATCTCCATAAAAAGGATTCAATATTAAAAGGATAACCAAAAAAAATGTCAGCCGCAAAAAAAAAATTTTTTCTCTCATATTATAATTTCTAAAGCTTATAATTTCAGAGAAAAATTGTAAAAATTACATTTTTTTTCACAAAAAAGTGAAACACTGTTCCTAAAAATGATTTGACATAAAAAGAATATCAACAAAAAATATCGGCCACAAAAAAATATAACTTTTTTCTTTCACATTATGGTTTCTCATGCTCATAGTTTCATAGGAAATTGAAAATGAAACCAATTTTTTTCTTTAAATGCTTTGAGCATTGGAATTTTTGAAAACTTGAGTAACTTCAATACATTAAGTCAACCATTCTTGAAGGTTTTAAAACTTTGACCCCATCGGATTTTTCTAAAAAAAAAGAAAAATTCCTTTTTTTTTATTTTTTTGTTTTATTCATTTTTACACATTATATAACCCTAAATGTCTTGAGCTACCTCAAAAAATTTTATATTGTAAAAAATAATAAATATGGGCTATTCATTTTGCTAAAATGTATAAATTCAGGAGTTAAGACTTAAAGAAAAAAATATTCAGTTAATGTTAGCATGACTCAAGCCTTGCTGTTGCCCGTCTTTCGTGCTTAGGACACACCAAATACGATTTAATATTCTTTTTCACTTGCAAGTGTTAGAAAACATCAGCCTGCGTTAATAAATTAAAATCTTACGTTTACCGATGGCACAACGGGAACCTTTTTAAAATTGAAGGTTTAACTTTAAAGATTACCAATACCACTCTAAATGGTGAGTCGACGACCCGAGTGTACCAGTTCGTGCGCCAGGCTGTTCAAAACGTAATCTACAAGAACTTTTTCAAAATTTAGGCTTTGAAGATTACCAAAACCACTTCAAATGGGGAGTTGACGACCTAGGTGCACCGGATCGTGCACCAGGTAGTTTAAGACGTAATCTACGGGAACTTTTTAAAAATGTAAGGTTTGAAGTTAAAAGTTAAAAGTTTGAAGTTGATGATCCGGGTGCGCCGGTAGTGAACGAGGTAGTCTAAGACGTAATATACAGGAAATTAAAAAAAATTTAATATGCGGCAGTGTCAGAAGCAACTCCAAATGATGAATCGATGTCCCGGGTACACCGGATCGTGCACCAGGTAGTTTAAGACGTAATATACAGAATTATTTTTTTTATTTAAGGAATCAAGATTACCGAAACCATTCCGAATGTTGAGTCCATGACGCGGATGCACATGCGCATGCACCAAGTAATTTAAGACGTAATATGCGAGAAATTTTTTTTATTTAAGGTTCGCAGATTATCAAAACTATTCTAAATGGTGAGTTGACGACCCCGATGGTGCATGCTCGGGTGCATCCGGATCGTTGACTCATTATTCAAAGGTTTCTTGGCTATCAAAATAATTGAAAATTTTCATTGATTACGTCTTAAAATGCCTGGTACACCATCCGGTGCACCTGGGTCGTAAACTCACCGCTTGGAGTGGTTTTTGTAATCTTCAAACCTCAAATTTTTAGAAAGTTTGCCTAGATTATATCTTAAACTACCTAATAAACAATACGGTGCACCCGGGACGTCAACTCACCATTTGAAGTGGTTTTGGTATCTTCGAACCTTAACTTCTAATAAAGCTCATAGAATGCGTCTTAGACTACCAGGCGCACGATCCGGTGCACCCGGGTCGTCAACTCACCATTTGAAGTGGTTTTGGTAATCTTCAAGGTTTGAATTTTAAAAATGTTTCTGTAGATTAAGACTCAAACTACATGGTGCAAGACCGGCTGCATCCAGGTCGTCGACTTACCATTTGGAGTGGTTTTGGTAATCTTCAAACCTTGAATTTTAAAAAGGTTCCGGCAGATTACGCCTTAAACTACCTGGTGTACGATTCGGTGCACCCGGGTCCTTGACTCACCATTTGAAGTTATTTTGGCCATCGGTGAACTTAAGATCTCAAAGTATTAACGCAGGCTAATATTCTCTAGCACTTGTAAGTGATAATGAATATTGAATTGTGTTTAGCGTGTCCTAATCCTGGGTGACGGGCAACAACAAGGTTTGAGCCATGCTAACATTGAGCCGTGATCCATGCTTTAGCCGGACATTTCCAAGTTTATTGCCATGCCTAAACCACGCAAACTTGTTCCACGCGGCTTATGGCTATAAGTTACGTAGCCTATTAACTTAAAAGCAACCTCGATTCTTTAAGGCTTTATGAAAAATGCATCAAAATTTGATGTATTCTGTATGAAAACTTGCTATTATTGTTATTATTCAATTATGAGTGTTATACTTCGGTCCTGAAATGCTTATTTGAATGATGCAAAATAAAATACAAAGATCATTTTGTGTACTTTTCATTTTGTATTTATCTGTATCCGTTTTACCCTAATTTTTTCATAGAATTTTCGATGGTTAAAACCAAAGCCACGAGTCCTATTGGGAAATAGGGAGATGCAAATTTGTAGGTATTTTGGAAAGCTACAATTCCTTTTTCTCAGACATTTTCAAGCATTTCGCGTCGTTAGACTCAGAACGGGGATTTGCGATTCTTTCACAGAATTTTTTATGGTTGAAACCAAAATCACGAGTCTTATCAAAAACTAGTTAGAAGAAAATTTGTAGGTCTTTTGAAAACCTAATATTCTTTCTTAAAACATTTTCACGTATTTCGCTTCGTTAGGCCGAAAATTGGAATTATCGTTTTTTTTCATAGTATTTTCGATGCACAAAACCAAAACGATCAATTCTATGAAAAAACGGTTGCACGAGAATTTGTAGGTCTTTCGAATGGCTACAATTTTTCCTCTAAACTGTTTGACGTATCTCACGTGATTTGGTGTAAAATTAGAAATTTATATTTTTGCATAGCATTTACGATGGTTAAATCGAAAACCGTTGGTCAAGAAAGGCTGGCTAACGAAATCGTTCTTCCTTTCGGAACCCAAAATAGAATTAGTGATCATAAAACTAACACTTTTTCGAAGTATCAAATAATAATGCATATGTTGCTTTGAAAGTGCTATGTAGAATATACGTTATACAAGATTTCGAAGTAATGCGATTTATTGATGCTTCCCATGTGGTGAACCCATTGTCTGCGAGCGATATATGCATTCGATGAGGGCAATACTTCTCGTCAGATTTTGCGCGTGAAGAGAATCCAATTAGCTTGAATAATTTATAGTCTATGGTGTTAACGACGTCGCAATGAATTAAGGGGTAACGGTCATAAAACCGCCCTCGCTCTCTGGTGAACGCATAAAAATTTCGATCCCGATTGTAGGAGTAAATCCTAAAATTAAATACTGTCAAAAAAAGTAAACAACTAAACTGCTTGTGAGTAAACTATAACGAACTACAAAGTTCAAAAAAATGTTATTATTTAATCAGCTAGTTTTTAATTCCGAATTTTTTGCTTTTTTGCTATCACTAAATTTTTGCTATCACTGAAAAGAAAAATAATTTGCAAATTTTCTCCTAATTATGATGAAAAAACAAGATATTTGCTTACACATACGGCTACAATATACGTCTGGGCATCTCTGGATTGCAGAAAAACTACAAGCTTTTTCAACCTTCTCATTATTTATGATAGAGAAGTATTAGATTCGTCCGAGATTTCACACCTCAGTTCTTCAACGTATCTCCACGTTTTGACACATTATGAAGCCGAAAAAACAGTTTTTGCAAAGGCCCTTGTCTGTAGGTCTCTTTGTCTGTCCTTCTGTCTGTATGTCCGTCCACATAGGGAAAAAAATTCATTTTGAACCTGAAATTAGTGTCAACATTTTCTGACGCAAAAGTGAGTAACAATTCGTTTATTTTGAATGATACGAATAATGAACTCAATTCAAGCGAATATTGAGAGTAATTCAAGTGAATAATGAGCGTCACTTGAACGCAATATTAATATGATTTCTGCTGTGATAAAGTTGACAGTTATCAATTAAAAATCGTCATGCTTATTTGCGAGAATATTATTAAAAATTTTAAAATTCAAACTTAAATTATTTTTTCAAGTTAGTCCCGCAATTTTTAGATCCACAACACCTCTGTCGGGATTTATAATGGTTCCGTGAGCATCTAATTTTTCGGTCTAATGTAAGCAACATATTTCGCAGTCACTTTTTTATATGGTGCTTGTTATTATTATAGTAATATAGTATTTCACAATGCTTAGTAGGACTTTAAAATCGATGAAAATTAACTCAGGTGAGTTTCTTAGTCTTTTTACTTTTTATTATATCGTTCAGATCATCAAATTTCAAACATTTGCAGGAGTGTGTATTCATTTACTAATCTAATGAATTACAAAATTTTGAAGACTGGAAGTAATTTCAGGAAGAAATTTCAATAAATTTATATAATAAAATAAATCGTTTTAAAAAATTGTCAGGAGAATTTTCAAAGTATCAATGAATCGGTGGAGGAAACAAATAAATCTGTTACAAGGAGGTCATGATCCTGATAAAACAGGAGGTTTGGGGATTGGTGATATATTTCGCCGAGATCTGTAGACTTCGGTTTATATATTTGAACATTTTTTTCTTTTTTAGATTTTCTTAAAGAGCAAATTTTGAAGGTTATTCTAATTCTTTAAAAGAACTAAAATTTTCGAAAAACTATCATAAAAGACTGATCACTGGAAAGTTTTTGTTTTTGGAGAAACTAAAGTTGGAAACGTTTAGAATACAAAATTTTTGATTCAGCTTAAAGGTCGAACAGTTAAAATGAATAGCATTTGAAGTTCCAGGAGTTAATAATTTCAAGTTAGAAATTAACAAATTCTAAATTAGAAAATATGAAAGTGGTCGAAATTTTGAAATTTTAAATTAAAGTTGATTCAAACGTAAAAATTTGAATTAAAAATTCTTTGAAATAGGGTACAATTTCAACTAGGAAGAATAAAAAGTTCCACAATTCCAATTCGTTACCCTTTAAAATACATATAATATTTTCAACGGAAAATATTAAGAATTTGCTCCATTTGAAATATGTAGCAGGGATCACAATCTGCTCTTTTTCTTCTCCTGAAGTTTGTTTCTCCTCAGTAAATTTGAAAAATCTCTAAAATTATTATTAAGTCGAGAAATTTTTTACTCCCAAAATTTACTTCACGAAGTCGGACTATTTTAAAAATAGCTTTCTCCAGAAAACATTAACAGTCTGTTCTTAAGTTAGCATATTGGATATTTAATATAACTCAATCGTGAAGTGAAACTGAGAACAGTATAAAATTGTTTCTTGAGATATTTGTTCTCAAAATTAAAAATATATATCCCGCTTAGGCCTACGGTTCTATTTTCGAAAATTCAAAGACAGAAAATTTGATTGCTCATAAGCACTTCAGAAAAAAGGACCTGTCAGAATTTCAAGAGAAACTAAATTTTAAACGTAGCGTCCTCGCCAATTAATTCATTTTGTTGTAAACTTTTTTTTAGTTACACTTTCTCAAGAGCGACATTAAAAATGGAACTGTGGGTCACAAGTATACATACAAATATTTAGAAAAAATAAATCATATTTGTTAAAGATACTTTAAAATTGAATTTTATATTTAAAAATCCTCATTACATACAATGAATTTAAAACTGCTTTTAAAATTCCTTGCTTACTGAGTTTTAAATATATTAAATATCTCCTGCTCTCTCCTACCGTTCTATTTTCAAAAACTCAAACTTATAACAGAATATTTTGTTTCTTATAAGCACTTTCAAAAAAGGTCCCTTAGAACCATTAAGGAACTGTACTGTGAGCCGAGTTATAAGCTTATTGTCGACGTAAACTACTAATATTTAAAATTTATACTTTCTATAAATTTATACTCGAGACAGACGTTGAAAATGAAACGGTTGGCCTGAAGTAGATATGCAAATATTCAGAAAAAGTAATTCAGATTTGTTCAAGATTCTCTAAAATTTAAGTTTACACTCAAAAATTGTCGTTACACCTACTATTTTAGACTGTTTTCAAATTTCTTATTTACTGAATCAAAAATATTGAATTTTTTATAAGCACTTTGAAAAAAATGTCCTTCAGAATATGAGGAGGAACAGAAATGTGAGCTTAGCGACTTTGCTAGTTAGTTTAATTTGTTGTAAACTACATGTAAAAGTTATACTGTATAAAGAGAGACATTAAAAATTAAACGGTTTTTCTAAAGCGGATTTCTCATAAATTTTTTGAAAATAATTCAGAGTTGTTCAAGTTTCTCTCAAATTCAATTTTCAACTTTTCCGGTTTTATCCATTGAAAATTCTATATGCAAAAATCGAAAATTTCAATTTTGAGTTGAATGACGCAAGATCCGTAAGCGAAAGGATGAAAGAGAAATTATAGCAATTTAAAAGACCTACAAACTTGCCTTTGACCATTTTTTGATAGGACTCATTGTTTTCGTTTTAATAATCGAGAATACTATGAAAAATCAAAAATTACCATTTTGAATTAAACAAATATAAATGTAAAAAAAAGACAATCGACGTGAAATTCGAAGAAGTGGAAGTGAAAATAAAACTGAAAATGTTACATAATCGCCCCCAGACATGCAGACAGACAGACCGACAGACATACGCAATCGCAAAAATATTTTTTGGACTCAAGGGGTCTTAAAATGCGGAGATTCGTTGAAAAACTAAGGTGAAAAATTTATGACGAATCTAATACATTTTCATCAAAAATGATGAGAATGTGAAGAAGTTTGGGGTTTCTCTATGAATCCATTCTGATTTTTTTCAGTTGTGTGAGTGATGCACAGAGCGAGTAGCTCGGTTAGTAAGAAGCAAAGCTTATTAAATTCTCTTCTTGTTTGCTAACAATGTTTTTAAAAATTAATAAATTACAGAAACAAATCGTGTTGATGTTTTCTTGAGAAAAAT
Source organism: Melikaiella ostensackeni (assembly GCA_032362435.1). NCBI lineage: Eukaryota > Metazoa > Arthropoda > Insecta > Hymenoptera > Cynipidae > Melikaiella > Melikaiella ostensackeni. Next base: position 15,130,859 of record JAUMHM010000050.1, on the reverse strand, counting down.
AAAAAATTTGATTTCTAAGAATGACATATTTCAGGACTGGACCACACCATAAAAACAATTTCACAGGAAATTATTTAGTACTCAAGTTTATCGTTCTAAGAAGGCACTAATTATCAATTAGGAAGTTTCCGTAAGACTAACCTAGTCAAGTAGAGCGCTTGGGCCAGAGTTACGGAAAATTCCATAACTTTAGCCCCGAACGAGCTGGAAAGGGGTTACTCTAACGGGGAATTCCTTAATGGTAGATAGTTCATTCTGAGAACAATAATGAATTTTGTACAATTTGTAATTTATTTTGCATTAGTCCCTAGTGGGGTTGAATAACTAAATTCTAATAATTGGTATGAATCAATAGAAAAATCTGTGAGATTTGCAAATATTTAGCTTCTGTGGGTCATAAAATGTGAGTTAAAAGCTCAAATGTATAATTTATCTTTTATGCATCTGAATTCATGAAAAAATTATTATTACGTAAATAGGGCAAATAATGATAAATGAAAGCCATCACAGGAAAGTTAATGGCAGAGGTCTATTTATTTTTCATTACTTTATGACTCTTTAATGTCGCATGTTCACTTTGATGCCGTTAATTTCTCCAATACACTGGAAAACAGCGTGAGCTTTTTGGTGCTTTATGCAGAGAGGAATGAACGTGGTTTTACAAGCTATATGTAAAACATATACATATAGGTTATTTCATGTCCATTTTTGAGCAAACCGTTGATTTGGATTTGCTAATGGACACTGGTTGTCAATGCGAGGGTACCGAGCCTCTCGCATATCATAGGTACATGCGCAATGAAACTGTCCAATTTTAACGAGTGCCTCTTTTTACTGTGCAGGATAGGCTAGCGTCATATTTCATAATTATGGCCGCCTTCAACCACCATCACCAGAAGCGTTATTACTCTCGACGCTTCCATCCGACGACGAACGAGTTGCAAATTGTTCCTGATCGCCATAGCATGGAACGTTCCTCCGTTTTAGAGCGTGAAGAATAACGTTTATCGCGAATGACATGGAAAATCGGGCGGATAAACGTCAAAATTTCAAAATATTGTTTTTAAGTGATTGCTTCACTTATGGCTATCATGAAATATGGTAAGTGATGATGTTTGGTATCTCGTAAAAGCGGCGAATTGAAGTGAATTAAGGAAATTGTGATTCAATCTTCGGTAATTTTTTCCATACTAAAATGGGATATGCATACGAGTTACCATTCATGCAAACGTTGCCTTATTGCATTACATAATTCTTTTTGTCCAAAGAGTAAACTAATTTTCTAATAATTAAATTTTTAAACAAATGAAATTATGTCATGATATATATGAACGTTAAGAATGCTCTTCGGCCTCGTGTCTCCCGTAAAAGGGGCAAAACTAATACAATATTTGAATCTTACACAAGGAGAAAATTTTGTCTACCTTAGCGAACTGAAAATGTGTTATATGGGCAAGCCGAAAATTTTGAAAAGAAAATTAATTCTACTTAGAGCCCAAATTGCTCTCTGTAAAAAAGAAATGGGGTGATTTCCTATACGAAAATAGGGGAATAAATGATAATACATGAAATCATAATGTTTGTGCGTAAGGCGTAATGAAAAAGAATGTAGATTCGATCAAGAACTGTACCTGAACGAAAACAAAGTCTATGGCTTTATGTCTCTATTTGTTAAATTTGAAAGAGAAACTTTTAAAAACATAAACTCTAACAAAGTCATGTTATCTAACAGAAAATTTCACAAAAATTCTTTAAAACGAGTTAAGTGTGTTTTCAAAAATCAGTGTGAGAGGCTCATAAGAGACAAAAATGAAACAAAGAAAGAAAGATGGGGAAAAGGGAAGAGATCTTTGCCTTATTCTTTTTCCGTTCTTTTATACTGCTTGGATCCAAAATAATTCGAGATTATTTAGACCTCCTTATCGGGGAAATTTTATAGGAAACTACGGTAATATACCGCCTTGATCAAAAAGTTTTAGGACTCGTCACCGTGTGGCTCTCTCGTTCGGCCGATTTAAATTCTTTTTCTCTTGTTGTGTTGGTAGAAGTGTCATTGACGTTCTATCAGATTTTCAGCTTGATAGCTTGACATTTGTTGAAGTGACGCCGT
>JAUMHM010000050.1:15087910-15122565 GCA_032362435.1 Melikaiella ostensackeni | reverse complement strand
GATTTGGCTTTCCGTCCTCCCGGTTTTTTGAAAAAGACTTGATTGGCCAATCAGGTTCGACCAGTCCCCACGGTGGGAGCTCTGGCCAATCACAGGCATCGTAGAGAGTATATATAAGAGCAACATAATCTGAAGCTTCAGTTTCAGGTTAGACCTGAAGAAGTGAACTGCAATGTTCACGAAACGTCGACAAGACTAGTAGTTTTGCACACGATTGAAACCTGAAACACCTTCTTTCATCAATTGGAAAACTGTTTCAAAAATTTTATATTTACTGAGCTTAAGTGGATTGAATTTAAAATGTTCAGAATCAAACGTTTTTATTTAGATAATATACATACGAGTACACAGTAGAGCATCTCAAAAAATTAAAAAGTTTGTTTTCGATTTTGATTAGGGCTAAGTACTTTTTAGCAGGTCCCAAAATAACTCCCGAAAAAAAAGATAAATAGTACATTGCTCATCGCCAAAGGCTCATCAATGGTTATTTCTGATCTGGATAAGCAGTATAAAATGCACATTGTATCCACATATATATCTGCTTAGCAGAGACCCAATAAAAAATATCCTGTGTTCGCACATTCATCTTAAAGTCACAGATAATCTTAGAATTCACGAAATATTAGATATTTTCAAGTATAACAGGCTCAAAAATGGTTATTACTGACCCGGGCAAACAATTAAAAATGAATATTGTATCCACATATGGTATAAACTTGCTTAATATAGACCCAATGGAAAAATGTTCTGTACTCGTGCATTCATGTTAAAGTGACAGATAATGGTAAAATTCACGAAGTAGTAGATATTTTTAAGTATTACAAGCTCAAAAGTGGTTATTCCTGACCCGGAGAAACAGTTAAAGATGCGTATTTGTATCCACATATATACCTGGCTAGTTTAGACCTGATAAAAGAAATATCCTGTGTTCGCGCATTCATGTAAAAGTGACAGATAATGGTAAAATTCACGAAGTAGTAGGTATTTTTAAGTATTACAAGCTCAAAAATGGTTATTTCTTATCCAAATAAGCAGTAAAAAATGCATATTGTATTAACTGATACATATACCTGCCTTATAAGGAGGTATATATGTGAGCTCGATATGCAACAATACAATGTGAATACAATACTATATGTTTACTAAGCACGTATTTATACAACATGAATTTTTTCCACTTGACAGGATTAGAAATAAGCACATTTGAGCTTGTAATACTGAAAAATATCCAACATTTCGTGAATTTTACTATCATCTGTCACTTTTCGCAGGCATATATATATGGATACAATATGAATTTTCTACGATTATCTGTCGATTATCTGTCTATCTTACGATTATCTGTCACTTTAACATGAATACGGGAACACAGGACATTTTTTCATCAGGTCTGAGCTAACCGGGTATATATGGGGATACAATATGCATTTTTGTTACTTATTCTGATCAGAAATAACCATTTTTGAGCTCCTATTACTAAAAATATCTAATACTTCGTGAATTTTACGATTATCTGTCACTTTAACATGAATGCGCGAACACATGACATTTTTCTATTATGCCTATACTAAGCAGATATATATGTGGATACAATATGCATTTTTTCCGCTTGCTAGGATCAAAAATAACCACCTTTGAGCTTGTAATACTTAAAAGTATCTAATATTTCGTGAATTCCACGATTATCTGCCACTTTAATATGAATGCGCGAATACAGGTAATTTTTCCATCGTGCTTTTATTGAGCAGGAATATATGTGGATACAATATGCGTTTTTTACCGCTTGTCCGGATCAGAAGTGACCATTTTTGAGCTCGTAATACTTAAAAATATCTAATATTTCGTGAATTTTACGATTATCTGCCACTTTAACATGAATACGCGAACACAGAACATTTTTTCATCAGGTCTGAGCTAACCGGGTATATATGTGCATACAATATGCATTTAGTGTTGTTCATCCGGATCAGAAATAATCCTTTTCGAGCTTTTAAGACTTAAATATATTTAATACTTTGTAAATTTGTCGATTATTTGTCACTCTTACATGAATGCGCGAAAACAAGACCTTTTTTTGTGAGGTCCAAACTAACCAGGTATATACGTGGATATAATATGCATTTTGTGTCGCTTACCTGGATCAAAAACACCCATTTGCAAGCTTGTAATACATAAAAGTATCTAATATTTCGTGAATTCCATGATTATCTGCCATTCTAACATGAATGCGCGTACATAAGTAATTTTTATCACGCCTATACCAAACAGGTATATATATATATATATATATATATATATATAGATACAATTTGCATTTTTTACCGCTTGTCCGGATCAGAAATAACCATTTTTGAGCTTGCAATACTTGAAAATACCTAATATTTCGTGAATTTTATGATTATCTGTCACTTTAATACTAATGCGCGAACACAAGACATTTTTTCATAAGGTCTAAAGTAACCAGGAATATATGGGGATACAATATGCATTTTTTGTCACTTATTCCGATCAGAAATAACCAGTTTTGAGCTTCCAATACTAAAAATATCTAATACTTCGTAAATTTGACGATTATTGGTCACTTTGACCATTTTAAATTTTAAATTTCTTATATAATTTTCTTCAAATTAGATTCAGATAGTCGAAACTATTGCATGTCATGAATTTTTATTCTTAAATTTCGATAATGCTCAGCTTCAAATACTTCAATATGGAAAATATGCAAATTTGCCATCCAAAATTGTTTCTGAACCATTGCAAGTGAGGATTTTTTAGTTCTAAAAGTTTTGAATGCAAAATTGTTCCATTTCAGAAATGGACATTATAAATAATTGAAGGTGAGATATTTGCAACGTTTTAATATTTATTAATATCGTTAGAATATGGATGGTTCAATTTGAAACCGGACAATGTCTGAGTTGAAATGTGGAAGCATTGATTAAAAAAATTTGTTATTTATTTTTGACATTCGATTGAAAATAATAGCTTGTTGGATATCTGAAATTTAAAATAGTGAACTATAATACAAGTAACGCGAAAGCGACTTTTATTTTCCTTCACCATCAATATTTAAAAAAAAGAATATAATAAAATAAACCAACAACTGGCAAAAACTCTTCTAAGATTTTAGATGTATTCGAGAACATCGGGTCTATATCAAGTCACATTCGGCATGTCTCCCTTGCGGCATGTCTCTCCGACGTTATCTCTCCCTGCGCCACGTCTCCTCTGTATCATCTTTCCCCAACAGTTTGCCTGAATTGTGGCAAGCCACTGGAACCGGATTGCCACATCTGCGGCTCATATCCACAGCACACCCGTAAGCATCCCTGCAGCATCTCTTCTCCAAGAAAAATGTTGTTTTCCTCCAAGGTGGCCAAAGTTTGATGGGTGCGAAATACCGCAGGGAGACATGCCGCAAGGGAAACATGTCGCATGTGACTTGATACGGACCCGAAAACATCTACCGACATATTTTATATATTTTTATAAACTTGTATGAACTTGTTTACCATAAAAATGGTTTGTAATGTAAAATGATTGAATTGAATTCAATATTCTAGCCGGGGCTTTTAATGCCAATCCAAGTGGCCAGCTACATAAGTAAATTAACCCACTCCTTCCTTTCAATGGGGTTCTTTGAACGTTGTATGGGAACCAAATGCGAATCAGTTATGTCAATTGGCCCCAACAAAGTAACGAATGGTAATTGCCAACCACCGATTCACTCGTCCATCCGTCTCTTCGTTCATTTTGTTTAATTCTCCGCAATTTTGCCTTCCCCCCTTTTTCCTATTTCTTCTATTTACTCCTCCACTGAGTTTTAAAACTGGAAATTTTCAAACGTCAATATTAATTTCCAGCCACCTAAATTCGTTGTAATTCAAATATTTAATTGACACTTGAAAAGCGAAAACAATTTTTAATTCATTCTACATTTAACTAGATTTAAGATTTGACCTAATCTTCTAAGAGTCGTTAAAAGTTTAAAAAGTATAGAATTTTTTCAGAAACACAAGCTGAGAAACCAAATATTTCGTTAATAAATTTGATTCAAGTGAGTGTTTGAAAATGCATACATGCAAAGTATGTAACATTAAAAAAAAATAAAGAAATAGAATTGATAGAAGACAATTTATTGAGAAGAAATTATTTGACACATGGTATAAAATGCCAAAAAGTGTAGAATACAGAAAACTGATTTCTATTCGAAATATTATTTTTATCTTCCTCAGTTACCGTGGTCCATATGCAATTTATTCATATTGACATTGCTTATATTATCATATGCAAACTGATATGATTTAATTTTCCACTGTAAATCGATTCCGCATCTACTGCCGCACGAAATTTGCCTTGTATATTTACATTCTATATATTTTTCGATTACACGGTATGAGATAAGTTGTATGTGCTCGAAAAGTGATTGGTGACTACAGTATAGGTAATTTTATTAGGTAACGAGTCCAAACTTGAAACTCATTAGCTACGAGTACAATTGAGTGAATCAACAATACAATTTAACATCTGGTACGTCAACAATTAAAGTAGGGTTGCAGGGCGTTCAGATTGCACAAATCCGCTCAATACATCGTAAATAACCAGAGTATAAAACCTGGAAAGTTTTAGTAGTGGGGACCCATGCAGTTGCACTTTGTAGTACTTTTTGTGACGTTTTCCGCCAAATGATAGTATACAGGTATGTCCTTGGTAATGACGAATATATCTGGAAAACGACCCTTCTCTAGAAAGACATGAATGCCAGACGCCCTACTCTCTGCGCTTAGACACCTGATGCAGGTGAAATATTTAAAATTTTCAAGTGATGGTATAAAAGTCAGTTTTCATCTAGAATCAAGTATTGATGGCTCAAGTTTATTATTATTCAATCGCCAGACCAAAAGCAACCGACTAACATGCTGCCAGACTAGATAATCAATAAATGAGAAATGTATATTTTAAAGTGAGAGTATGAGGTCTGGCATTTTTATGACAAAGAATATTATTCACATATCGATGGTTCCACTGAAGAGAGCTCCAGTTCTGATTTGGTCAGTATACAGCTCCAACTCTGGTTCCTTCCGTACACCACTGCAGTTTTTTTCTGTTCGTATATGGCTCTAAGACACTTTTAGCAAATTTTTCAGGAGAGCCGATTAAAGTTCAAAGTGTTTCGAAAATTCAGAAATACGGTACAAAATTATAAAAATGGAATTAATAGACAGTTTAAGTTTCTCTCTCATAACCGGAAACAATTTTTTGCCAATAAACATGTTTGATAATATGTAATGGTCATAAATAAGCAATGACTTTTTCCTTGATCAATCATTTGAAGTAATATTTCACGTAATCAATCGAATAGACACAAAATCAGCCTCGAAGGAGTATTTCAAGGGATTTAAGGATATTTTTATGTAAATTATTGGCACATATTTAAATACGTTTCATGTCTTTTATATGATTTTCTAAAACAATTTATAGGTTATGTTATCTTACATACGAATGTACCAAAATTTTAAAAAATACAGTAGAATACAACGACAATGGAATGATAAGATTGTTAACATTAATTTTTTAATTATGAAAAACATTACAAGCACTTCACGTGCGGAACGAAGATCGATCGAACATTAACCTCAAAACAAAACAACACGTGGTCACGAGGTAATTATAACCCATAGGGTGATCAACTCATGTGCCGATCATATTTCGAAAGATTTTATATCAGGGATGAAAAGATACACATATGTTACGTTAATTATCAAAAAGGTTATACAATTTAACTTTTAAATGTAACCCGAGTAAAAATTCTTCGATTTGGTTCCGACTTGAATTGACCCCAACCAAGACATGCTGGAGACGAAGTGAAGACATCTTTCGATGTCTCATTTTTGAGACAGAGCCAGACTATATTCAATGTTTCGAGACAAGTTTTTACGTCTTGGAGATATATATTGAATCCAATGTTTACAACTTGAAGACAAATTCTCATGTCTTGACTAGAATTTTTATTTCTTGAAACAGTGAAAAGGTTGCCTATAGCCCTATAAACCAGGACAGGTATACTTGTCCTGACGAAAAGGATCATCCTGACTGCCATAAAAGCTAATCCTTGTTCATGGTTAAATAATTATGTATATTTTTATATAATATATAATATGTATTAAATCATTTAATTTACGGACTTTCATTTGTATTATACTTTTTAGGCGGAAATACCGACATTGTTGTCTGTTGTTGCGTATTTCCTTCGCTTTAGGAGATCTTTATAGAAAATTACAATTTTTAAATTTTTGAAGGAAATTTTTTACGGCTATAGTCGCTAAGACCCACAGATTCTAAATTGTCAACTTAAAAACAGCTAATTTTAAAATTGAACAATATTTTTCTCATAAATTTTAATCCTTTGCATCTGTCAACTATCTCACTTTTGAGTCCAGAAAGGTTTGTCTTGAAACAAGTTTACGCCGACTTGGTTGAGACCATCAAAGTGAGACTGTATCTGATGCCTCGACTCATTTTTGAGACGCAGCCGGACATCACCGTCTTGAAGTCGAACTCAAGACTAAATCGATTCGGAATCAAGTTGAAGAATTTTTACTCGGGAATGCATTATACTGAAAACTTAAGTCTTTGCAATGCTTTCAATAATTACTTGTACATGTATGTTTGCAGTCCTGCATCTGAATTTCTCAACTTGAGTTGGAGCATTCTTGCTGTGATACTGACGACGTAACCAATTTGGTTTTTTATTATATTCTCCTTTAATATTGCAAGAAATTGTATAATATTTCACCAGACGACGCAGAATGATCTATTTATTCATGCTATCATAAAAACTCAAAATCGAAAAAAATGACTTAGAGCTTTATACGGATAGAAAAAAACCTGAAGTGGTATATGAAGGAATCAGAGTTGGAGCTGTATACGGACAGACCCGAGTAAAAATGCTTCGACTCGAGTCCGAATTGATTTAGTCTTGAGTTCGACTCCAAGATGGCGATGTCTGGCTGCGTCTTAAAAATGAGTCGAGACATCACATAAAGTCTCACTTTTATGGTCTTAGCCAAGTCGACATAAAGTTGTCACAAAACGAACCTTTCTAAACTCAGAAATGAGATGGTTGACAGAGGCAAAGGCTTAAAATTTATGAGAAAAATAACGTCCAATTTCAAAATTACTTGTTTTTAAGTTAATAATTCAGAATTTATGAGTCCTAACGACTACAGCCGTAACAAAAAAGGTTTTAAAAAGGTTATAATTGTAATTTTCTATAAGGATCTCCTGAACCGTGAGGCATACATAAAAAAAACAATCTCGGTATTTCCCCAGAACAAGTATAATACAAATGAAAATCCGTAAATAAGTTGATTCAATATACATATTGTATAAAAATATACAAAATTGTTTAGCCATAAACAAGGATTAGCTTCTATGACAGTCAAGATGACCATTTCCGTCAGGGCAGGTATACCTGCCCTGGTCTATAGGACTATTGGCAACCTTTTGACTATCTCAAGACATAAAACTTTGACTCAAGACGTGAGCATTTGTCTTCAAGCTGTAAACGCTCGACTCAATATATGTATTCAGGGCGTAGAAACTTATCTCTAGACATGAAACAAAGTCTGGCTTCGTGTCAAAAATGAGAAATCGAAAGATGTCTTCACTCCTTATTCAGTATATCTTGATTGTAGGCAATTCAGGTCGGAGCCAGGTCGAAGATTCTTACTCGGCGAACCAGAACTGGAGCTCTCTGCAGAGAAGCTGGCGATATAGACTGATCCTAATGAGAAAGACGTGATAGTATATACAAATTTCTATTTACTTACTATAGAGGGTACGAGCTACGTTCTATTGGCAGCCATGACGAATCACGTCTTATTCATTAGGAGCAGTCGCAATGACAGAACGGAAAAGGTTTTTCTCCCTGACGCGGCCGCTCCCTCGTCCCACGGTTCACCGCTCAGGCCACAACATTGGATGAAGATTATGCATTTTCAAACACAATTTTCAAGGTGTTAGCAGCGGAGTTTTGGTCTGTCGTTTAGAAAACGCTACATGTGAATACTATTCTTTATTGTCATAAAATAGAAATTTTTTACCTGCATCAGGTGTCTAAACGCAGCGGGCAGGGTGTCTGGTGGTTATGACTCTCTGAAGAAGAGTCGCTTCCCAGATATGTTCGGCACTAGTTAGGACTTACACTCTCACTTGACGAATAACGTCACCAGCTCTCCGTCTTTACATGGAAATTCATTATTTTCAAAACTTTAGTATGTAGGAAAAAATTTCGAAAAAAAATGTAAAAGATATATTATGACAAGTATAATTAAAATTTTAGTAAACGTCAATGTTAGATTCGACGTTTTGGAAGAAAATCAATAACTCAATTAGAGTAATTTGAGAATTTAATTATATTATTGATTAAAATTATACAGTTTATATTTTGAGATGATTTTAAAACTTAAATTGTATATAGAATCGAAATCTACTATGCTACAAACGTCTTTTTACCCTCGCGTGTTTGCAATACTCGTCTTCGACTCGCACTTCGCGCTCGTCTATATCTCGTTATTGCAAACTCGTTCTCGGAAAAAAATACTTTTGCCTCCTTGGTACACAATATACTATTTTCATTAGCAACGCGAAGATTTAGGGAAACAACTGACTCCCTCTAGTTATACACTCTTCGTTCAAACTTTGCGATCGAACGTGGTTTTGTTTTTCATTTCGTTTGTAAAGCCAAAGGATCGGTTGCTGCAGAGATCTTCAAGGAAAAGTTGAGACACGGGGCAATCTCATTCTGATTGGTGCCGTTGTACTGGAAGTAATTAACCTTTTATTGAATTTGATTGTCTTGAGTAATCACGATTTCTAAATCACAACTTTAATTGCAAGAGGATTCAATGCAGAATAAAGACAACACCAATCATACGAACATTGTAAATTATTAGGAAGGTAATAATATTTAGTGTCATCACACATATACCTGTATATGTAAAAGCTTCGTTTGTCCACCGTTTATAGACACCGAAATTAGCCGGTTCCGCACCGCATCTGTGAGCAGTGGCCAAAATATTTTGCTCAACGGTTTTACGACTAACGCCTCCTGACGTCGTAAACGGTTACTATACTCGTATGTTGATATCTTGTTAGGTAAGGTTATTTTCGATTTCTGTAAACGGTGGTCAATCTCAGATATTTCATTGTAATTTATGAAGAAAAATATTGTTCGATACACGAGATCATATGAGCGAATACTCACCCAGTTTTGTTCGAATGCCCAAAGAAATGATCTCTTTCAAATTTGAGCCAAATTGGTTAATATTTAGGAGTGGCGCATGGACCATGAAGTTTCCCATTGATTCAACGTGGAAAGAAGTCAGCCTTCTGGCAATCTAATACTCAAACGCGATGGTACGTTACAAATAATTTCGTGTTTCAGTATATTGTTCAGGATTCGTTAGGGAATGAGAATGAGTCACAAATTTTGAGGGTGAATGACTTGAAGCCACTCGTATGGGTCCCCAAAGAAAACCCCATAAGTGACAAATTTGAATTTTACGTAATATTGCGGTTTATTATCACTTTTTGAAAGTTTTTTTTTCATAAATAATCATTAGTCGGTCACTTAATGTTACCCAGTCAATTTTTAACTAATTTAAAACTGCTTAAACAATTTTAATTTGTTCGAACATTTGTAATTTTCACGTAAGTCGCAAAATGAACGTATTTTGTAGACGTTATGAGTTCTTTTATTAATGATAACGATAAAATAATTTGTTTGAATAATTTTACAATAATTTAAATAGTACGTATTTGCTCAAGTATATAGTCTATCCAAAAAAGCAGGAGAAACATTTGATTTCACTAAATTTTTGCAAGATTTTAATACTTTTAAGTGCAAATTGGTTTTTAAGAATACTCGTAAATGTTTTACCAAATTAAAATTGTTTCAACAATTTTATTTTGTTTAAAAATTTCATTTTTGCCATTTTTTGGAAGATTAAAATATTTCTAAGTCTTACTTTATTTGCTTACAAAATTTATTTTATTTTACTGACTTGATGTGTTCATTATCGTTAGAGAGAAGGAAATGCGTTCTTAACTTATTTATATATTTTTATTTTGAGGGCCGGTGAAAATTAAGCGTTAATGTTTAATAAACATTTATCTCCACCGGCCCTTAAAATAAGAAAATAAAAATAAGGTACGAATGAATTTTTTCCTCTCTACCGATGAAAAAACACGTAAAATCAGTAGAAGAAATTAAAATTGTTTAAACAATTAGAATTTTTTTAGGCATTTACGAGTATTCTTAGAAAACAAATTAATACTTAAAAATATTAAAATCTGTCGAAAATTTGGTGAGATAAAATGTCTCTCCTGCTTTCTTTAGGTAAACTACGTACTTGAACAAAAACGTATTATTCAAATAATTGTAAAATTATTTAGACAAATTATTTTATTGTTATCATTGATTAAAGAACTCATAACGTCTAGAAAATACGTTCATTCCGCGATTTATTTGAGAAAAAACAAATGTTGAAACAAATTAAAATTGTTTAAACAATTGAAAATGAGTTAACAAATGACTGAGTATCATTAAGTGACCGACTAATGATTATTTACTTTGAAAAAACTTTTGAAAAGTGGTAATAAGTCGCAATATTACGTAAAATTTATGCTTGATTCTTTTTCTCTGATGAATTCTGTACAATATACTGAAACTTGGAATCGTTTGTAACATATCACCGCGTTAAAATTTTATATTAACAAAAAGCTGACTTTTTTCGATGTTAAATCAATGGGAAACTTCATGGTTTTTGCGCCGCCCCTCAGTATTAACGGATTTTGCTGAAATTTAGAGAAAATAATTTTTTTAGGAATTCGAACAAAATTTGGGGTCGAGAGGAAAGAAATTCGAAAAGTGAAAAATAAGGGCGACCCTATTGCTGGGCTTTCACCTTCGCAGTGAGCAATCCGCCTGTTTGGCTTTTTATATCGAACTATACTATGTAAACTCATCTCGCCATTTGTGGTCAGCCTCGGGTCTGGCTGGCCACTAATCGAAGGCTATTAAAAATCTAGTTTCAACTGGATTTAACGCGACGAGGAAGTAAACACTCAGGGTCGCATAAATAATTTCTGAACCCGACACGTACAAAAGTATATGCGCAGAGAGTCGCGATATAAATAACTGATGATACGGCGCTGACTGACCGAGCGATGACCTTGAGTATAGGTCGTCAAGGGATGCTCAGGAGGGAAAGACAAAAGTATTCAAGCGTGAACAACTGTGAGGCCGGCCAGAGATGGGATGGCCACGAATGGCGAGATGAGTGTATTTTCAACATATAATACACTGAAAATCCCTAATAAGTCGATCGGCAGTATGATATTCCGAGAATTTCGTTCGATGATCAGAGGAGCAAGGTGTGCAGAGAGCGGCACTATAAAGTCAGCAAACTCGTCCAGTACCGCACTAACAAAGCGGGCGGTGCCACGCGAGCGCATAATTTCGTCAATTCGCACGGTCCGCACTCCGCTTCATTCGCTGTCAGTGTTTACAATATGTGTTACAAAAATGTCGCAGGAAAACAAGAGGCAGCGTTTATCCGTCAAAATAAACAAACATTTAAAGAAATTCAATAAATATTTTTTACTGCGAATGAAATTCACATAGAAATGGTTCATACAGCCCTGATTGCTGACATTGGAGTCGCTCCGTCATATGTCCAAGGCCATTTCAGGCAAGAACCAAAGTCAGACCTATATGGGATTTTCAGTGTACTTTGGAATTTTCAAAATAAACGAAATAGTAAAAAATAACACAGAATTGAAATAATTGCAGTTCTGTTGACAGAAAAATTGTGCCTGCCATTGCTAATGATCGAAATCGATTTAAATAAACATGTTTGGGTGGAAGCAGGTATACATGGAGAAATTGTCCGTCACTTGTAAATAGAGCCATACCAATTCGTGAGGAAGCAAACGAACGTAGTTCCGACGCGACGCAAGGATGGATGCAAACATGCTGATCTGCTCTTGTAAACACTCTGATCTGCTCGTCCAATCGGGATTCACGATTTTTATGATGTTTCGCCGATTCACAGAACGTTCTTTATTCTCACTGTTTACGGTTTTCTACGAAAACTCTAGATTGTCTTTCCATTCCGCTCGTTCTGTTCCAAGGTGCAAAAGATGCAACGGAAGGGTGACAGATAAATGGAGAGGGAAAACTGTTGGAAATCGAAGGCGAAAAAGTTCGTTGGCGAAAATCGACTGCCGTATGTGTAAAAGACTTTATTTTTGTTAGAGCGACATAGAGTTATGGTAACCTACTTACGAGGCCACAGGATAATCAATATTTAATCCAAGTTCTTCAAAATATTTGATTTGCGTTAGGCGCTTGTCCCTAGGTTGTATGTGAGCTAAAGCTTATCGAATTTCTTGAAAACTTCCAAAAGTTGAAACAACTTTTTAGACCTTAAGTGGATATATATATATATATATATATATATATATATATATATTTAATTGAATGAACTGAATCAACCAATACAAAGTTTGATTCGATTCAGTTTTGTCTACTAAATTTGCTTCAAATCTAAAAATAAAACATTGCTCTTTATGGAGGAATTATGTTCAGGATTTAGAAGTTATGGCGTTTTTATTTTACAAAATTATTGTTTTCCTTTTATATGGAACTCTGATAAGTATCAAATTATTTATAATTTTTCGTTTCTGGTTGATCTGACAAAAATACAAATATCTAAATAACTGATATTAAATCAGGAATTTGAACCCGAATGATTTTTCTATAAAATGGGTTTGGCTACCATCTATTTTTAAATTCTTATGAATTCACCATAATCATATCTTCGTCAATTTCATGAACGTATTTTCATTGAAAAATTTGATTAAACATGGTTGCACATTAACTTTTAAAGATTATTTTTAGATAGATGAAAAAAATTCGATAATATATATTTGTACCCTACCATGTTTTATATTATACATTTTTCCGCGGATAAGTATTATTTTGATGTAAATAGATTGTTAAAATTACAAAAAAAATAAAGCAACCGATTTTACATACTTTAGGATTACAATTTAGTGAAATTATTTTTAAAATACTTGCCTTGACTGACCGTGTACATGTTGATGTTGTATCAATTGTGTTGGAGCTTGCAGCAATTTTAAAGTTATGCATTTCAGTTGAACGTTGATATTTTCTTACTCCTTATTTGTGCATATTATTTTATTGTAAACTGCACCTGACTTGATTCCATATTTTAATTAATATTGTTAAAATATCAAAATTTAGTTCAATTAAACGAAACTAATTAAAAAATTTACTTATATTTCACAATTTTCAAAGTAAATATTTTGTTAAAAAGTTTGGTTAAAAGATATGGATTCAAGAAAGAAATGTATCTGATGTATATCATAACATGTTTTGAGAATAATTGAACTTGCAATGTTGCTTGAATGGTGCTCATTCCATGAGTACTCTGGTTCCTCATTATGATTAATAAGCAAATGTATTTGCTTCCTCATAGCAGAAGCAATAATGATTTTTTAAGTCTTCAATGAATGAGACTTTCTATTCTATCATCAGCTTTGAATTATGTTAATGAAAAACATTTGAAGGTAAAAAACAGATTTTTCAAACATTATAAATGATTATAACTTCTTTACTCGTCAACAAAATGTATTAATATTATACGTCAGCCGATTCGTGTAGAATCAAGGAACCGTTTCTATTTTTGAACCAACTTTTATTGATGGTGTTAAAAGAAGTTTTACAATAAAAAATCGACTTTGTAAATATTATAAATGACCATAGCTTGCTTACTTGTCTATGAAGTGTATTAATAGTACAGATCAATTGATTCGCCTCAAGTTAAGGAGTGTTTTATTTTCTGTATCTACTTTGAATTATGTTAATGAAAATAATTATGCTATAAAACATCCATGTTCAAAATATTATGTAGTGCACGAAAAATTTACACCCATTCGGATAATTGTTTGGAACGTTGTATCAGATATTCATCAACTGAAATATGTTTAATTAAATCATTTTAAAAATATGTATTTGAAATTGTTAAGACAAAAAAGCTTTCCCTGTGAGGAAACAAAAGTATTTAGATATCAATCCCTTGAGTATGTAAGTATCTGCCGCGAATAATGTCGAAGTTGTAACTATTTAATGAAATATTTTATCCTTCTAAGCATTGATGATAATAATCGAAATGAGCTGTTGCTTTTCATTGAAGGAAATTTTGATCAAGACCAATTGTTAATTATTACCAATAATTCCTTGCATATGATTGAACCTGTTAGTTATCATAGAAATCAGGAAATAGGAAAATTATTATGAACGTATATATATATATATATATATATATATATATATATATATGCAAATTCGCATGCATTCAATATTAGTGTCTAACACTTTATGCGGAATGCTGTATAGTAGCTTCAAATACATTGAATTGTGTGAAATGAAGCTCCTACTTTTATACATAATCAATTCCACAAATTTGTTTTCAAGTGGTTTATGAAGTCTTACAATTAGTAGAATACGTCATTAAAACAGGTGTTTATTAATATTTACCCTTGAGAATTTGAAAAAAACAACCTTTAAAATTTGTTAGCTAGACTTTTCGCTTTCTTCAGCAAGAGCATATAAAATATTATCACGACAATTAGGAAGACTGCAACCATTCATAACAAAAAACAACCTCATTAGAACTGAAAAAAGTTATAGGATAAGTGCATCAGTTATTGACGCCCCAGAAAGTAAAGTTGGTCTAATTAATTTGTGACAAATATATAATTGCACTGGATAACTTGTTTATACATTAAATGTAGAAATGATAGTAGAATTTAATTAGTACAAGCAAATTAAGCTTCAAATGTGTATGGTCTGAAAATCAGAGAAAGGTGCCAATAACCGGCGCAGTGCCAACGACTACGAATGGTGCTTTACCCCATTTTGCTTCTACGTAATGTTCTCCGTAATTGATTTCGCAAGTTTCTTCTTGACTAGCTTGAAAACGCAAAGTAACGTTTACAGACCCTGAGCTAATAAAAACTCACCTTTAGTTATAAAAAACATTCATTCTCAAATTGAAAACAAATAGTTATTTTTGTAGCAAGGGCGTATAAATAGGGACTTCTTACGGAATATGCAGCCCCTACACTGTCGCGCAAAACCAGACCACCGGTAACTGAATTTGAGTTATGACACTTTAATTACAATTATTTTCCATTGAAATATATTAGAAACATTTTCGAATCAGGTGCCAAATCCTAAATGTAAATTACAGGTTCTTTCGTTTTGCACAGCAGTATATGCGCCAGCGCCACACATCCTATTTTCTGTACATTTTTTAATTATAATAACATTAAGCCCAATCTCTTTCGGGATAAGCGTAACTCGTTCGGTACGGGATGTGTAGGAGAAGAGTATAAATTTTATATAGATCTAGATGTCGCGTATTGCTTATTCAAACAGCATACGCGTCCCCCAACAACGCTCCGACATTGGTCGTTGATCAATCTCTTTAGCAATCAACCCAGGTGAAGGGCTTTACAAAGTCATCTTACGTCTGATTCACATATAAATACACCAATAGTCTAATAAGCCCATAGGAAGATTCATATTCCTTACCCTTACTACATCGATGCAACTTATGCTCTTAACGAGGGTCCATATACTGTCAAAACCTCCATTAATATGTAGTTTCTGAGGTATTTGTGTTCGAAGAACTGAATAATAGTCGAGTTTTTGACAGAAGTACTGGAGATGCTTTCCAACTATAATGACTTCATAAGCATGGAAAAAAATGATTCGTAAGAAAAATAACAGAGGAGATATTGTGTATGAATGACAGGGATTGTAAAGTTAAATTTTTGTTTCTTGTACACAGCTACCTGAAATTTGCTTCCAAAACATTGTAAGCAAACAAGATTTGAAAAAATATTGGATAAATATTTTATTGTTTTTTAAGGGTGAATTTTTGTTAACGCATATTATGTTAACTTTTCTGCGTCGATTTAAGTTATTTGAAAGAAATTTGCTAAATTAATTACGAGGAATATCACATAGAAACAAAATGTACCCTTTTCAGCTTTGAAAGAGTGGTTTTTCATTTTGAAGGGTTCTGCTCTTCCCAATAATCTTGATGCTTCATACGCCCGGTGAAGTTATTCTAGGCCTAAAGTTAAAAGAAATATTCTCAAAATTTTGAGATGGGAATTAATTACACGAAACATTTACTTTCTTACTTGAAAAAATACGGATACTATTTTCTCACGATTTAGGTTGGTTGAAAGGCCCTTGACTGCGGTTAACAATTTTTTTCAAACCGGAAAAAATTTGATGATTGATTTTTCACCAAATGCATGAAAATGAGTATATTCAAATAAACTGATGTGATGCCTAAGCTGACGCTGAAATATAAATGAAAATAAGGAACCTAACGAATTTCTAGAAAATCTTCACCGTAGCTACGGAATATATTAGTAAGCAGGTGTATGTTTTAGTTCTTGTAAGTGCAGCATACGTCACATATTTTATGTTTTCCCTTGTAGATTTTTTTATACTTGAGGTAGTCAAGTAAGTTGAAACATCCCTTATGCATAAGGTATGAGATGCTACTCAGACGAGAGGTTATTTGCAAGCTATAAAAGCAAGAATTGTTTCACAATGAGTCATTGAAAAGCAAACTTCTGCAAACTATACAATTTGAGAATTTTTTTTTCAAAAATGGTGTATTTGTTTGAACAAAATTACTTAAACAATAAACGACCAACTTTTGGAAAGTTTACCCTTAATATTCATAATCAGGAGGTTTTTCTCGACATTTTTATCCAAAGCTACGTTCTAGATATCTTAGTGCGTGCAGGTGTATTAGTGGCTACTGGGTTACATATCAAGTCTATCAATTGTTTCCTGGATTTCAAAAGGCAGTTAAATTTTGGGTTGTCGTGTTGGGTCAGGCTGACGGGCTAACCCGGTAAGTTGATAAGCCAACAATCTGACTTGACCCGATGCAAGCAAACAAAAAAGATTTTTAAAAATTTTGCACACCTCTACCGATTATATAAATATTGAACAAGGTAAAGTCTTAATACGCAAAACGGGTAAGGCATATAAAGAGAAAATTCTTACAACTAATCTTACGTTATTTGTACGACAAACTAAGATATTTGTAAAAAAATTTATACATGTTGCACATCGCTCAATATGATGCAAATCATGGGGAAGTTATATTTTTATTTTCGAAATAGAATTTCTTTCTATAAGTTGATTGCCGTCCGAGTCAGCCGCTATATCTACAGCGTGGTAAGATCGCTTGACGTTAATATAATGCCGCGTCACACAGTGGGGCAAAAAAAGTTTTCCCGAAAAAATTAGTCTGAAGCTTACAATTTTGATCCGATTTGAGTATTTAAAAAAAATCTAAGCTAACTAAATTTCAAAGAGATTTGTGGGAATCGATAATTGAATTTTTCTATTAATCTTCTATTTAACAACAAAGTTGACATTTTTTATATTGTTTGAAATAAAGGATCCCATTTCTTACAACTACTAATATTTATATGAAAAATCATAAAATCAATAAAGACACTTTTCAAAAATAATATCTAGCAGGTTACAACAATTAAAAAAAATTGTTTTTTATACATAAAACAATGTTAAGTTACCATTTTTTCACAGGGTAATTGGTAATGTTATAAACAAATTTAATATACAAATGCATATCGTAGTCATTTTGCGGTCTGAAGACTTCGCTCCTTTAACTGAATTGATTCAAAATTTGTTAACAATGATAATAGGTTCGACTTCTTATTACCTGATGACAATGAGTTATTGTTTAAATAAATTTTATAAGAAAATGAAGATTTTCATTAATTTTTCAACCGACAGATTATGTTTTTTTAACGGAATCAATTTTAAATTACTTGGCAAACTCCTTCCCTTATGATGCTATTTTAATAAACAATAATTGTTCATTTTATAAAGGATTTCATTAACAATTTCACAACTTGACTACTTGTCAATAAATGGATGTCGTTTTTTAAGAAATCGATTACCAATAACTCAGAAAAGACTTTATTTATGATGAGATTTTATCAGGTGATAATATTTGTCGATTGATTAATTAAATTTAATAAAAAAATACAGTTTTGTCAATTTTTAATGGGCAGATTTCTTTTCTCCAACGGAATCAATTTTAAATTACTTGGCAAAATCCTTCATTGTAATACTTTTTCAGCAAACGAAAATTGTTTATTTTATAAACAATTTCATTGAATCATTCGCGATTTCGTCATTTTTTGAGAGTTCGTCATCATAGACAGTAAAATTTGAATTGTTTGAAGAAAGGGTGGTGCACTCTTACAAAATGACAAAATCACTGATATTTTAGTTGAAAAATTGTGTATAAAATAAAAAATTACTGTTGGTTGATGAAGTGTTATAAGGGAAGGACTTTCCCAAGTAGCTTAATATCGATTCCGTTGAAAAAATGAAATGTGCCGGTCTAAAATTAACGAAAATCGGTATTTTTTTATAAACTTTATTTAAATAAATAACAAATTTTCATGCCTGAAGACGTCTTCTAATGAATAAGGTCCTTTCTAAGTCATTGGCAGTCGATTTCGTGAATAAAAGACATCCATCTGTTGACAAGTAGTCGAGTTGTGAAATTGTTTATAATATAAATAATTATTGTTTACTTATATATTATCATGAGGGAAGGCTTTTTACTAGTAACTAAAAATTGATTCCGTTGAAAAAACGTAATCTGATGATTGAGAATTGAGGAAAATCTCTATTTGTTTATAGAATTTATTCAAGCAATTACCTACCTGTATTGTTACTAGGTGACAAGACGGCGAAGTGCTTGTGATATACATTTGTTTATCAAATTTGTTTTTAATATTTAAATTACTTCGTAAAAAAATGGTAACTTAGCATGGTTTATCGTATATCCTGAACAGAAATTTTGTAAAAAGTCTTCAAGTATTTTCAGTCTTGAAGCAGCACTTTCACTCATTAATTTGTTTATGAGAAAATTTTTTTTTTAAACTGTTGTAACCTGCTGGATCAGAATTGCAAGCTCTATACTAATTTGTCCAGGAAAACTTTTTTTGCCCCACTGTGCGCCGGCGGACTTATCAGGCTAACCTTATAAGGGAAATTTACAGCTACCCGACTTCAATTTCAGATAATAAAACTACTTACTTTTGCCAGCTTATAAGCAGAAGAGAAACTGGGTATTTCGTATTTTAATTAAGTAATTAACTTCATACAATAAAAATCTGTGCACAGTAATTCTAAATTTAAAGCATTAATTCAAGAACGAACAATTACAGTATGGAACTTATTTTATTTTTTATTAGTTGCTCAAGTTTCATTAAATTTGATAATTTTCTGAACATGATTCAATATCTATCTGCAAGGTAGCGACGCTGCCATTTCAAGATTCAGATTTTCAAGACACTTTATACAATAAAAATCTCTGCATAGTCATTCCAAATTTAAAGCCTTAATTCAAGAACGAACAATTACAGTATGGAACTTATTTTATTTTTTATTAGTTGCTCAAGTTTGATGAAATTTGATAATTTTCCGAACATTATTCAATATCTATCTGCAAGGTAGCGACACTGCCATTTCAAGATTTTTGGCTGATTAAACATTGTCATATACTACTGTTCCCAACGGCCTGTTCAAACAATGACCTGAACCACGGCCACGACCCACAGCCTGACTACACTCTTACCTGCACTACTGACCTAACCATGTAAGAATGTACGCTTACAAATGCTACTGGACCCCCCTTTACCGCCCCGCTTAACTTGGACCATACGACACTTAAATTGGCTGGCTGTATGTATGTCGGCGTGTTGTACTCTTCTTCCTCTATTGGCTGACTGCATGTTAACTTATGCCAGTTTTGAAAAATGTTGAAGTATTAAATAATTTAGTAAATATAAAATAAATAAAAAAAGTTTGATGTTCCATCTGAAGTAGGGGGATCAAGTTCCGCCGTAGCAAATCGCCGCCAAGTACTAAAGAAAAGTAGAAAAAGACTCTAAATGCCTATATGAGAAGAAAAAATCTGTCTTGAAGGACGAAATGCTAATAAGAAAAAAATCGTTACCGGAAATCATTAACTGTAATATAAATAATTTGGAACTCTGAAAGTCAAATATCTCAGTCAATTTATAATATTATTCTAGAAATATGTTGCCAGTTGCGTTTTGTGATAAAAATTTGTCATTCGATATTATTTATCAACTTCATAAACATTATACATACATATGTATAAACAGTTGTATACTTCGAACATTTATAGATACACAGAAATCGCTTTTCCTTCTAATTGTGCTTAAATTATGTTGCCAGTAATGTTTGGTAATGAAAATTTGTTATTTGATATTATTTGTCAATTTTATAAACCAATCATATTAACAAAAGTTCATTATGGAGATTTGAAGCTAGACAGAAATAGTTTTTAAGTTATTAATTTTCCTCAAGTTATATTACTAAAGATTTTTAGTAACGAATATGTGTTGTACAACATTATTTGTTTATTTTATACACAAATTATATGAACAAAAGTCCGGTATGCACGCTTAAAGGCAGAAGGGAATGATTTTTTTCCTAATTTTCCTTCAGTTATGTTGCCAGTCATTTAAAGTGATGAAAATATATTATTAGATATGTTTGCACTATTTGCATTGAACAGATATTCAGAAAATGTTTCGTTGCCTCCGAATCTAATTGAAAAATTAGAACCGAAGCCCGTGACAATTTTGTTCTTTTTCGCGCCCTGCTAAAAAAACGAGAATCGCATCTTTAAATCGGTCAAATATCTTCTCCTCTATATCTCGCAAGGTATTCTAAAATTTTAAAAAATTCATCTTCGATCAGTTACAAGTTTCATCATTTTTGAATTTAAAAAGGACACTGTAATACAATTTCTAACATTCTCTTACAATCGCTTATTCCTCGTGTGAAAGAGAGCAAATCCAGGTAGTTAACGAAATAATTGATCGGAACACCGATAATCATTACTGTTGAACCTGAAATGGCACATTCTTCACAGGGGTGGTATTAGTTGGGAAAAGAATAGTCGTCAGCCGAATCGATATCGTTAGGGGCGATTTGGCACGCAGGTTCGGATTGGTCGCGTCGGAAAGAATCTCCGTTAAAAAGGATCTCGATCTCCCAACCGCACCGCCGTGCCCGTACAGGTACTTGCAGGGGGTGTGATTACCATTTTCGATTGCACTTTGCACGAACCCTGTTACGGGATGGGGTTGCGAGCAAGTGGAGCACTTACCACCGTCCTCGTCCCTACCATCGTCGTCACTCTTTCAAGCGTTCCGTCGCCGCCGACGAGCCGTTGCCATTGCCGTTGCTGTTGCCGTTGCTATGCTGCTGGCCCAGCAAAGAGTGGCACTGCCTTGTCGACTAGCGTAAGTGGAACGTAGCAAGCAGAAAGACGTATCAACGTTCATTGCATGCAAGAAATACGTACTCACAAATGTAATGTATAAAAAGGCCTACCTCACTTCCAATATAAACTTGAAACTGGTCTTTGAGTGTCAGAGCAAGAAATAAATCTGAATTAGTACAAAATGACTAAGAATTACCTATTCAAATAGTGCGAAGTTCTTTCCAAGTGGTTTTAGTAAGCATTTCTACGAAAAATTAGTAGTTTTCTAGTTTTTTACTGATTCGTAGTGACATTGAACTTATTCAAGTTATGGAGTTCATTTGTACCAATTTTTTTGGTAACTGAATATGAATTAGTAGAACTTCACTAAGATTTAGCAGAAAACTACTTATTATTATTAATAGAAATGCGAAATGCAAAAAGCTATAAGTGGTTTCACACTATTTCAATTAATAGTTTTAAACTAATTCAGATTTAGAGAGAAGAGATCTCATGCCAGAGTTCTCCACAATTAAAAAGCAGGACTTGTTTCAAGCCGAATATTCGTCTTTAATTGAGGTGCAGCAAAATATAGTCAAAAAGGATACAAACTGAGATTATGAAAAAAAGTCTCAAATTAGGTCTGATTATCGCCGTGAATTGAGACTGATTTCTGACTTTATTTGAAACATGCGATCAAGACAGTGGACAAATCGTCTATGACTCAAAATGATGGTCCATATCAAGTCACATGCAGCATGTCTCCCTTGCGGCGTGTCTTCCTGTGGCTTCTCCCCCCAGCAGATTGCCTCTCGAACCCAATTGTCACACCTGCAGCTTGTCTCTTCAGCCGCAAGTCCCCTGCGGCATCACTCCCTCAAAGAAAAATTTAAGTCTTGCCCTGGGGAGACAAGCCGCAGATGTGGCAAGTTGGGTTCGGAAGACTTGCCGCACTTTTGCCACTTTGGAGGAAGACTCAAAAAATTTTTTGGGTGCGAGATGCCGCAGGGAAGCTTTTACCTGGAGAGACAAGCCGCAGCTGTGGAAATTGGGTTTGGGAGACTTGCCGTATTCTTGTCACTTTCGAGGAGGACTTCCATTTTTTCTTGGAGGAAGAGATGCCGCAGGAGACTTGCGGCTGGGGAGAAAAACCGCTGGTTTGATAATTGGCTTCGGGAGGCTTGCCGGAAAATTGTGAATCTGCTGGGAAGAGATTCTGCATGGGTGAGATGCCGCAGAGAAGACAAGTCGCGAGAGATACATGCCGCATGTGACTTGATAAGGACCCCAAAAGGAGACCTTGAAAACATGAGAAGCAGGAAAAATAAGACCAGATTTCTTCTGTGCATCGAGGCTAAAAACTTACAAATTGAATTTCATGTAAAGACCCTAAGCCTGACAAAAATTCTAGGTATGAATCGGTTATTATTTGATCATGAGTCAGTAAAGCTTTCTGCTATATCAGTGAAAATAACTGATTCATAGCTAGGGTTCAGTCACCGATTGAAATTGATGAAAAGTTTAACAAATTCAAATTTAAAGGAAACAGATGCAATTGCAAACATATTTCGTCCTAATTAATATGTGAATTCGTAAAATGAGAGGTGATTGTAAAAGTTTCATAACCATTGGAATAAAATTGAAGCCGGTTAAGCTTTTTTTAAAAAGTTCATGTATAATTTTATCCTGAAAAAGCGGCACATAAGTACACCTTATTCGTGATATTTCTGTTAAGTTTCATCAAAATTGATTTCTTTGTTGGTATTTCTTGAAACATCATCAGAAATTAAAATTTTTATACTTTTTAAATTGAAAACTTACTTGTGTTGATATTTCATGAAATTCTAGAATGATAACAAATTATTTATATTATATATCATTTCATATCATTATTTGTCGTCGAAAACTACACACATAAAAATGCGAAATAGTTTTTCATTCATACACAAATTTTTTAATTTTTCAAAACTTAAAAAATTTCAACCGACGTGTGGTAGCCAAAAGTGATATCCATTAAACTTTTTAAAAATGCGGGTTATCCTGACAGGATACCACAACTTTTCCACATACCTCAAAATCAGATTTCAAAAAATATAAATTTTTGTTATTCTGCCCCATTCTACGTATCCACAAAATTCAGTTAAAATATAAAAGAGAAACAGAGATTTTATTCTGTCTATAAATGTTTACAGTGTACATTTGCTTATGAAATTTTTATATAAAATTAAGAAATAATATCGGATGACGCACATGGCTGAGTATCATCTTGTCGATAAAATTCAGTAATTTACGTTTTATTGTCAACGTTTCGCCCACATAACGTAGGGCCCCTTCAGGATTACAAGTAACATCAAGAAAAATAAGACAATGAGTGAAGCTTTATCACAAAAAAGTCCCAAATTATAAAAAAGCCATATTTTGAACGTAAAAAGGCCAAAATTTAAAAGAATTGAAATGTTGAGTAATAATTAGAAAACAAATTCTAGAAGTTTCGTCAATTAGCTCTGGTAAAGTTTCAAATTTCACCTCAAGAGTTTTCTCGAAAGCAGTCGCTAACATGCCGTGTCGCAGAATAAAACATACATTTTTTATTCTTCTCTTCTTCTTTTTATTCATTTCTCTTCTCAAAAATACATTTAGAAATTCTGTTAGTTTCGGAAATTAATGGAAATCTACGGAAACTTGTGAAAATTTGTGAAAATTTACGACAACTTTCGAAAATTTATGGAAACTGTTGGAAAAGTTGGGGAAACCTTTGAAAATTTGCGGAGAGTTTTGAAAATTGTGGAGGCTTCTTGGAAACTTATGGAAACTTTTCGAATCACGAAAGGTCTTTGAAATTCGTGAGAGTTTTTATAAATGGAATCTTACAAATGAAAATTAAGGGAAGTTTCTAAGCTTATTAAATTTTATTTCCGGTTGAGATATCTTATTAAATTTTTGGAGCAATGAATGGTCTTTTTCCATCTTAGAGACCAAACTGCAGGAGACTGGTGCCCTCAACAGTCTACAGCACAAGCCGATCATAACTCCTTTGGTTTTGGCTTGGCTTTCATAATAAAATAATGTTTAGATTATTGACTTGCAGTTTTGTGAATCTTTGTATGGACATAGTGTATATTTAGTTTTTAAATATATAAAACTGTTAATATTCCCACATATGGCAAGCTAGTAAATTATTCGTTGATAATTAATTAATTGGTGGGACAACACATTTGCTGACTTACCTATGCCATGGGAGGAGTAAACATTTCTTTTCAAACATTCCCAATATCGGTGAATTTGGAACCTCTTTTTTTGACTTCGACCCACTGTGCAACGCAATCTTGCCTTTACTTGAGTGGGAAAATCACATCCAATTTCAAAGTATATTTTCTTAAAGTCGAGGAAACTAATTTCTGGGAGAAGTTTTAATTGAAACTATATAAATAAATTTTATTTGTACATTTTTTGACCCGAAGAGTGCACTGTAATACAAAAGTGTGAAGTTCGGCCCGAAAATTTTATTGATTTTCAGTTGTAACATGGAATTAAAGATTCAATTACAAAAAGTCTGAGACAAACTGTAGTTGGAGAAAATTACATACCTGCCATAAGCCCCGTGGTGTTAAAAGTAGTGTTTAGCATGAAAGGAAGCGAGAGGTTGCCATGAAATAAATCGATTACAAATAATGAGCGGTATCCGGTTATGTTCCTACTTCATGCTTGGTCAGTTGTGTTTGTATATCGTTATAATGTGCTGATAATATACTTCATCGCCGCATGTGCACTTAAGACTAGCCAAATGTCGATTTCCATGCTCGACGTGCTCCAGTAACTACGCTGATCTACGAAGTAGGCTGGCCAAGAACATAAATCACATTTGGAGCGAAGTTAAAAAGAACCAGGAAAAGCGTTTGGAAGATAAAGCAGGGAACATTTAGATAAAAGATATAAATGGGATTACTATTTATTTAATGGATAAACATGAACAGCTAAAATTGATTAGATCAGTATATTTACAAGCAATAGCTCTTATAATTAGAAACGATAATATGTCGTTTAACAGTTATATTGTTTCAATGATATTATTATCTAGAAAATGACTGAATTTATTCCAATATATCTATTTAAATGGTATTGACACAATATTGATGCTACAAGTAATATAAACGAAAAGCACAAAAACAGTGAAATGCAGTACAATTACCCCATATATTTGTCAAACTTTTATAACTCCTTAGTAAAAATTGGTACTATTTGAACAATTAAAATTTGTTTAATGCTTATCGGCTTCCAGTGAGTTTCGGAATCGATTTTTCAAAATACTTTGTTATGCACTATCCTCCTTCACCGGAAATTCCAATGTTCACGTCCAAGTCTCATGTCAATGCTCATCAAACAAGCCTTGAGTGCAATCAATGTGCGTTCAAACATATGAGAACTATGAAGAAATAATTTTACAGCTGAATTTTGTCGTTATAGTACAATGATGATCGAGTAAATTATGTAAGACTTTAGGTATTGAATATTTTACCTCTGAAAGTTTATTAAATGTATGCAGAACGACTTCATTTGCACAAAGATAACAAAACTCTCGTGACGTGTTTCCTTTGAGAAGAAAGTAGAATAATAAATTGTGCTTTATTAAAATTGAAATTCGTGCTCAGATTCAGTTATCGAGGAAAGCGTAACAGTTCGTGTTTCTTTTTTCCGAACTCTAAAGAATGAGCTTCCTTAGCTTTGGAGATCGCTGTTGCGCCGGAAGCTCGCATGGCTGTTGGTAGTTGTCGCATAAGGAGAAACAGGTAGTGTTTTAAATGCAGGAAAGCGGGCATTATCAAGAGAAACATCCCAGAATCGATAACTCATTCTTACTTGTGTTGTTCGACTACGTGTATACATCAGTAGCTTAGCACTGCTAACGTGGTTAAACAATGGTATAGGGTATGTACTAACCGTTGGCCTAGATACGTACGTTTGTATTCCTTGTTGCAGTGCTACTACAGCTAACGATGCTGGACGCAAATAGTTCCCACTATGCACGTAAAAAATCCGATTACAAAACCAAAAAAGCTACCACGTCCTCGAATGCAACTATACAACTGGGAGTGCTGCGTCCCAGAGAAATAAATATGGGAAGGAGATAAAAATACTTGGATGAGAAACATTGTGGAAATTATGAGACAATCTTTTGTCTTTATTAGTCGTATAGTTCTAATAATTTTGATAATATCAAATATAAATTTTTTCATCAAAACAGCTAGCAAGATTTTCCGAATTGCATGCATTATGTTCATTCTTTAACAAGATATAGCAGTGCTAAAATTCCTATTCTTTTTTGATGTGTAAATATCTTTGACCTCGATGTGGAGAGCTAGGCCTAAGCCAGAGAGTTAAATTTGAGTGACGAAAAAGTGTAATGCATTGAATTCTTCAGTTCTTACACCGATCGCTAGGCGTAAGCTTCATCTGCGTAAATCGAGATGCTGTGTGCGATGAGAGGGAGAGAGATCTGATGCTTGCTTCTCTACGCTTCTCTCTTCCTCTCATTGTCTTTGACATTTTTGTGAATTATTTGATTCATGTAAGATTTTAGTTTAAGTTAAGGTCTGTTTGGAATTTTTAAGCATTTTTTAATCTTTTGAAATCTTTAAAAATCGTAAAATATTTCTTTGAATCTTTGTAAAATCATTGAAACCTTTCTGAAATCTATTACATTTTTGTGAATCATTTCATTAATGTAATATTTTAGTTTGAATTAATGTTTATTTCAAATATTTGAAATATTTTGCAATCTTCTAAAATCTTTGTAAAATCTTCGAAATCTTTGAAATTTTTTTAAATTCTTTGATTTATGTAAGATTTCAGTTTAAGTTAACGTTTATTCGAAATCTTTGAAGTATGTCGATATCACTTGTAATATATGCATAAAATCTTTGTGAGCTATTTAAAAATCTTTTGAAGGTTTCACAAAGATTTATTTATTCTTTGATTAATGTAAGATTTTAGTTTAGTTTAACGTTTATCGAAGATGTTCACACCTGCCTGAGGTCGTAGTTTAGGGTGCATGTATCATTTTTTTTTAATTCTGAGGAACTTTCAAAGTAATATGACGTAGTCATCACGAATTAATATTATTTTGAACTGCGTGAATAGTCTTTCGACAAAAACAAAATTAATTTTGAAAAATGAAATAAAATCTTCTGAACTTTTGAGTAGATTGCAGTTGTGTTAGGAGGATGTATCCTGTGTCTGAAGGAAATTTCTTTGAGAAGTATTAAATTTCAATATATGAAATTTAAGAAGACTCAAATAGTTCTTGTATACTTAGGAAACAAAATTTAAAAAAATTTAAATAAGGAATCATAGAGTTCCCGCTATCCGCAGTAATTTCTTAAAATATACTACTTATCGATATTTCTTTAGCATGATGCTGCCCTACAGCTTAAGAACCGCCTTTACTCTAGTTTTTTATAGGAATTGAGATTTTTATATCGTTGCACTTGTCTCAAAAAGCTACATCTTGTGGTGTTATTAGAAATCAAATTGTTTATAATAATTAAATGCAAAGAGGACGTAAGTCATTGGAAGTTGAAGTGACGTAGCTTTGGTACACTGTAAAAAGGGCGTAAAATGTTCTCAACAAGGCGCAGCTCAGCGAATTCTTGTAAATAGGCTTTTTCGTCATCAAAAATCGGATACCTCGCCGATATACGAACTTTTCGAGTGGAACGTGTCTTTCCTTACTCTATATGAGAGTTTCGCTGGACGTCTCGTTACAATAAAAATGCAGTGAAAGTTGAACGTATTTTTGATTATACGCTCTTGTACTAGTCCGAATTGTGCGTTTCGGACTTGACACAATTTTTATTAAATTTCATTGAAAATTATTGAGATTTTGAAATAATTTTCTACCAGAACTGCAGTGTGAATGATTTGATTGGAAATTATGTACGTGTTTTTGAAACTTTGTTTATAAAGCTGCTGCTTGACAAAATCAGTTTTTCTTGAATATCTCCGTTCGCACTAAAATTGAGCTAAGGAGATTTTTAGCCTGTTGGACAGAATGTATTTTTCAATTCTCTCATTTTTGTTTGTTTCAAATTTGATGTCTTCTACCTCAATAGAAGAATGTTTATAATTTCGAAAATAAGGTATTTTCAACTAATGAGGACAACAATTTTATTTTGTGTATTATTAAAATTACAAGAACCTATGCAAATATAGCGAAAAACAGAAATTGAAAGAAGTATCTTGTGTACTGTATAAAATATAAAACAGTCACTATCTAGTATTACGGAATTTCCCGTAAGACTATATTATCAAGTACAGCGCCAGCACTAGTATTACAGAAAATTTCGTAATGCTAGCTCTGTACGAGATGGAAATAAGTTAGTATTCAGGTTGTATATCGCAGTTTCTATTTAGAGAGGATGTAGCCGAAATCCTTGAAATGTACATGAAGTACTATATTGTAAAAAATGTAATAGTATATGTTGTGAAAAATGTGGGCCCGGATCATGCCAAACCCCGGCAAGTCACATTACAGCAAGTCACATTGTCAATCAAGTTAAATTGCGACATATCTCACTCGGAAAAATTTTAAGTCCACAAAAAATTGGCGAAATCGTGGCAAGTCACATTTTCAGCGAGTCACATTTGCGGCAAGTCACATTCACGGAAAGACAAATTGCGGCATCTCTCATTAGGAAAACTTTAAAGTCCACAAAAAATTAGCGAAGATTAGAAGTTTGACTTAAATTATTTCTGGGACCAATCACAGCAATGTCTTCCCGCCGCCCACGAGACATTGGAAAAGTGTAGGGATGTGACATACATTATTTACGTGACTAATCACGGGCGTGCCTTCCCATACATTTGCCAATTTTTTGTGGACTTCAAATTTTTCCAAATGAGAGATGCCGCGAATGCGACTTGCCGCAATTTTACAAATTTTTTGTGGACTTCAGATTTTCTCGAATGAGAAATGCCGCAATGTAACTTGCTGCAAATGTGACTTGCTGCGAATGTGACTCCCGCAACAGTTTCAGATAATATTTTTTATAAAAAATGTAGGGACTGTTTGATTTGAGAAACAATACAAATTTTGCTAAACGAGATTCGGGCAGTGCTGGAAATTAATTTGTAATTGAAAAGCGCAGCTTTATCGGTTCAAAAAAAGTGAACATGCTCGAAGTGCGCACGCGCAGCCGTTAAAATAGGTTACTTTGACGTATGGTTCCAGAATTGGCCATTTTCCGCCCTCATGCCTCGAAAATCGAAAATTTCGTACATGAGTTACAAAAATAATTGTCTAAAGATTTAAATGCTAAATTTTAACATTTTTCCCTGACATTTTTATTTTGTTTTCAATGCTTGAAACTTTTGCATCATTAGTTCAAGTAGCTCAAAAGTTCTAAAATACATAATAATGACTTGACACTTGTTCGTTTTTCGAAGGAAAAACTTAAAAGTAGATCAGAGAGAACCCTTCAAAATTTTTGTTTTCCGAACATAACAGCTGTTCGGACGAATAAAAGTGCCAGAGTCTATCAAGAATGAAAATCGTCATAATGTCTTCCAACGTCGTTTCAGTTCTAAATAGACACTCGTAACTTTTTATCGTCGCTTAAAATACGGAAGGAACGGCAGTGATATTCATCTATCAGAAGCTCAGAGTAGAGGGTCTCTAGACTCAAGGTCCGATGAGCTAAGAGTTTTAAGAGCTACGTATCAGAACGTCATCCATCATAATAACTAACCCTCTCAGAGGCGAAAGTCTCAGGTCGGTAGGAGTGCCGTGTAAAACTCCCCAAAGCACCGATCTTCCTTGATCGATCACTAACCGACACCTTAATACCGTAACCTTTGAACGGCAAGAATCTTTTGACTTCTTTTAAATTTCTTTCTAAGATACCTAAGTGTATCATGATTCAATTAAGAGTCTCAAAATTTATTGCAATTTTATTTAAAATGAAAATTTTCAATTCAAAGTAGGCAGGGAGAATTCCAGTCCCAGATTTCTGGTACTAATATTTACTGACATTCGAGAACTGTCGGTTGTTTTTATTCGAGTGAAATTTCAAAGCTTCGAGATAGACAGTGAAAGGTTATTATTGTGGTGCTTGAACAATAGATCCTCAAATAATGAATTAATGAATGAATGTTCTACAGTCTAAATCTCGTATTAAAATTCTACTACATTCGCTACATTTACTTGTTAAATTCTTGCAATATCTGAGAGTTTAGTCACATCAAGCTGAAATTTATTGTTTGTAGAAGAATGTCAAACTTATTTTTTTGAAATGATTTTTTGCGAGGTAACGGAAGTTTTCAAAAGTTATCTAGTAAAATAAGGCAATTCAATTAAACTTTTATATTTTTTTTATTTTTGTTCATTAAATTTCAATTTCGAAAAACCTGCTCCCTTCTGTTTGTGATTTCGTATGTTTTAACAAGGACACGATGTAGAAATTCTATAGGTATATGATTTACAGGGCATTCATCATGCTGCATACTATTTAGAATTGTTTCCAGACCTACTTATACTAGATTCACATAAAGTAGATCGGATTTACATATAAGTAGACAATTTTTAATAATATGTCAATCTAATCTAATTCAAGTGAATAAATACTCCTATAGGAACCCCGCAGGGGCCCTTCTTTTTAGTTGGGTTGTTGAAGGGCTACCCCTTCTAGAATACTACTAAAAAGTCTAGGTGGGCCCACATCGACAAAAGAGTTACGTTACCGATAAGGCCCCAACTAATTTTCTTTACTAAAGCCCGATTTGAAATAGTAAAAAGTCGTCAAAGCCCCACTAGAACCCTATCGAAATGTTTGCACAGGTTTCTAGTAGAAAGTACATGATTTGATATAGCTTGAGAATAAATTATATAATAATTATTAATATTATTTTTAATTACTCATAGTAATCAATAAGAATTATTAATAAAATTTTTGATTCCGTACTGTAAATAAAAATTTAGCGTTTACAAATTCTGTAAGGGCTACTAATCTTCAAATAAGTGATCGCATTTTGGTTTGCGAAACGGCATAGTAGCCTCAAGCGGCACTAACGAAGCGCAAACGTCATCCGACTCCGCAAGAACATACTTGGTTGAACGTAAAACAATGATGGAACTGCATCAGTACTTTTCAGCAATTTCGAGCACTCGCTCCCGAGAGGATGCAACTTCCGGGATAAATCAAATAGGTATTTCTGAACGAGAGAACTCTCACCAGGTTGAGTGGCTAAGAACGGTAGAAATACGAATAGGAAGATTAGGTCGAATCTACGATCCAAATCATAACAGAGGAAGTATTGTAAATGCTTTGAAAATCAATGCTGATGAACTTATTTTTAGACGTATAAGTATATATCATAGAATTCGGTGAATTAGTCACTTTGTTAAATTTGATTTGAATACGTTTACGAGGTGCAGATTTGCATCAACAACATGAAACGATTCAATTCTGCATCTTTAAAAGATATTAAAATTAGACATAAGGAATATTTAAGATTATTCGAAATTGAGAAACAGTTTTGGGAAAAAGTATTTCAAAAATTCAAATTTGAAATACAGGTGTTTCTATCTGCGTTTTTACCAGAGAGTTTCTGCTGTTTTGATCCTAACCTTCTTTTATAATCTAACACATTGCTTAGTATAGGCATCATCAACTTATAGATTTCTGTTTTTGGAAGGAAAGTGATGGGCCTCTAAATTACATAATATCAGCCAGGGCTAAAAATTGTTTCTTCATATTATTTCCGCTCATTAGTGAAGATACTACTCTTGTGTATCTTTAATCACCAAATTCAATTAAAATACAAGATTTATGGTGAAATTTATTGTAACTATTTAAAAGGAAATTGTCTTCAATCTCAACAACTTTTCGTACAAATTACTTACTAATTGAGGAGTTACTTTGGCATTGCACTAATTTAGTTTGTTAAACACGCTGTGAAAGTTTCCACACTTCATCTTGCACTATTTACTAGTAGTTTCATTTGAGAGGATTTTCAAATATGAGCATATTTCAATGAGGTGGCCAATTATCGAGATGCGATCAACCATTGTACCAATTATCCTATACTGACGAAGGAATCTTGTCATACCAGCAAGTATTATATAAATTGAGGGTCCGGATGCAATAAGGGCACATAAAATTTTCTCGTGCAAAAACGAAGTCCCCTGGAGGCTTTCGACAAAATTTTCAAATTTTAATTTTTATAAGATATATATAGATGTGAAATTTGATTGCGCATCTTTTTTTCTCTTGACAAAAAGTTGTAACTTTTTTAATTTAAAAATGAAAGCAAAAAAACTTACTTTTTTGAAAAAGTCGATTTTAATCCGTTTTTCACTTCAAATCGTGCTCTGTTCGTCAGTTTTTGGAATTTTTGAATTAAATTTTCAGCAAATATACCTTAGGGTATCCTTCGATTCATAGAGAAAGAGGAATTCAAAATAAAAATTTTGAAAATTTTTTAATAATTTCTTTCTGTAAAGATGTAAAAGATCAGTCCATGTCGATGAAGTTAACGTTTGCTTTCCTTAAATCATCCGGACTTAATTCAGGTACAGAGGGTTTTGTTTTTGCGTTACAGGACGATGTCATGCGTGTCATGCACATTCTGAGCACCTACGGCACAAACTATCCGGGTGTCCTACTCACGCGGGACCGATCTATCTCCACAGGCACAATGCAGCCCTAAGAGTGCTTTATTACCATTTTTCTCGCTCTTATGATGCTAACTGCTTTCGGAGGCGTGAAACCATCACTGGTTCGTAACCTCGAAACCATACCCGCGTGCCAGGAAAATGCCAAGGCACTTGCGAGATGGATGCAGAGAGCTGTCTTTCTTGGGTCGTCCCGTGTCCTTAAGACTCACGAGGGTTTGGCCGGCCCTTCATCGTGATTCCATCGTACTATGTGGTCGCCCATCTCACGGTTGTGTGGCGTGGCTATATGTGTAATTTACCGCGGTTCTACTGGGAGCCAGTGTCTTTTTTCTGGGCGGTGGTCGCTCCCAGGGGGACCCTGCGGTTGTTTGTTTGACCGATTTTTAAAAAATTATTTTATTATCGTTTTAATTACTTAATGCAAGTTTTCTGATCGTTAGAATTTGAGTACCCAAACGATTCTCGGTTACTTGGGAGAGCAGTTTAGTGTACCACCCGCGTGGCTTACAATACAATTTTAAGGGATAAACTTCCGAAAAGCGCATACTTCCGATTGACTTGAAATTCTGTATACTCACGTATTTTGACGCGCTGATTATGAAAATGATAGTGAAAGTATGAAGAAAATTGATTGTCAAGGTCAAAACTCCAAAAACCTATAAAAATGTCATGTTCCTTCTGTTTATTTCAGTAAATAGTACAAATTCACAAACAAGCTTTGAATGAAAGTTGTATATCTTTTAAAAGCACATATCTTATGTTGTATACATTTTTACTCCATGACTGATAGTTTTCGAGAAAATGGACGGTAAATATTGAAAGTCGCAGAAATACTGCACAATGTGTAGCGGTGTGACTTAAATTTAATGAAATATTCCTGGAAGGCTGAATACACGCACGTAGAATGGATAGGAGAAGCGAAACTTTCGAGAGCGGAGATTGGTGGGAAGGAGACAGCCAATATTATTTCTGTGACCAGTCACAAGGATGCTTTTCCGCCCCCTATGAGACGTTGGAAAGGGGAAGGTATGCGTCCTACATTATTTCTGTGATCAGTCACGGGGGTGCCTCTCCGTCCCCACGAGACGTTTGAAAGGGGTAGGGGTGTGACTTAAATTACTTATGTGACCAGTCACAGGGGTGCCTTCCCCTCACGCGCCTTCGGAAAGGGGTAGGGATGTGATGTACATTTTTCCGGAGGTATACGCTTTTTAGAAGTGCATCCATTTTAAGTTTAAAAAGGGACTTTATTAGAAAATCCTCTTTCCAATCATGAAGAAACAATTTTTCAAATAGGAGTAAAATCAGCTAACATTAAGTGCTTTTAATTTAAAGTTGGAAATTAAAAAAAAAATATTTTCCCATGTTGAAGTGACAAAAACTCCGTAAGAAGTTAAAATGCGAGTCGTGCTATCTAATCGCTGTTGAAAAAATTTGAGAAAAATCGGAATAGGGTTTTATCACCCTCAAGAATAATCTGACTACCAGACAGGTACGAAATTCGAAACTTC
>JAUMHM010000050.1:15061062-15087810 GCA_032362435.1 Melikaiella ostensackeni | reverse complement strand
TAATTTTTAAACTAAAAAAGTTACAACTTTTTGTCTAGAGGAAAAAAAGCGCAGTCAAATTTCACATCCATATATATCTTTTGAAAATTAAAATTCGAAAATTCGAAAATTCAAACGAATAATCTGGAAACCGGATTTCCTTATGAATTATGATACTTGTCTATAAATGCACTTCTTACCTTCATAAATGCTTTTTGTGATTGGCTCCAGGCCGAAGAACGCATTGTCGTTCACATTCTGAAAGAAAACAGTTATTTAATTTTTAACTAAAGTTGAAAATTGTGAGCAAAAATATTATTAAAATATTCGCAAATATGAAGTGAAATTACTTGAGTTTCATTTATTCCTATAGTTAACAAACTATATATCTATCGGTTCAGAAACGCATCACAATTCTAGGGGACTCGAAGGAGAGAACTTTCGAGTTTCGATTACTTTAATACCCTTAATTTAAGTTTAAATTACCAGAGAGCTTGACGAAGAAAGATGAACAAAGTTAGAGTGAGAAAGTAATGTAAAGAATCATAGCGAACGTTTAATGAATCTGTGATAAGGTTTGATAACATTTGAAGGGCATTATCAAAGCCGAGCTCGGGTCTACTTGACTGATTATCCACGTTTAACTTTTTCTGAAAACATGCTTGGGAGCAATCCAAATTCGATAACGAATAAGTAATGAATTTTTTACGAATGGCTTGAATTCGTTATTGGGAACGTAGTTAGAATCGCAAAGTTTTCTTAAATTATGAATAATTCTCAAACAATGGATATGCTTAAATACTCTTGGGGTCATTTAAAAGGTACATTTACTTTATTATTAATAACATATGAGGGAAATTGTGTTAAGTGTTCCCTAGATGCTGTCAGAGTTACAGTTTAGAACAATTAAGTCTTGTGAAGATTCAGAAAATTATAATACTCGCAAATTTTTCTGTTAAGGAGATATTAAATTTTGGTCTATTTGAATAATTGATGAAATTTTGACCTCTTTCATACTCCTGAAAACATTACTCGAGCCAAACAAAGTTTACGCGCACGCCCCATATATATTTCTTTCCGGCATTGACATGAAGAAAAATTAAAACAAAAAATTAATTATTTTGAAAACTTCGAAAATTTCTGGTGATTTTGAAAATTTTTAGTAGTTTAGAAATTATCGAAAATTACCGGAAATTGAAGATGTTCAAAAAATCATATAAATTTTCGGGAATTTGTGGTAATAAGCGGTAATTTATCCGTAATTCATAATAATTTGTCAGTAATTTATTGTATCTTATCACTTCGTGTTGGTTCAATCACTGCTTGCAATGATAAATTACTTTTTTAAACGTCAATGCGATAGTGATGTTACAACTCCTTAAAACTGCTCTAAAAGGACTATATACCACAGTTTTGATGCGCACTTCGAACTGCGCATCAAAACTGTAGTATAGAGTCTTTTTAAGGCAACTGTGAAAATTAGCCATATAGAGTGGCACTTTACGAAACAAAAAAAGGTGTCAAAAAGCGACTTTTTCATGCCTATGCCAGAAAAAAAATAGTTCTGGAAAATCCTGAACGAGGACCATCTGATTGAAAATATGCGGAAAATTATTTCCAAATACGATGGAACTCAATTTGGAACGTTTCAATCTGCAAGTTCTGAGATAGAATCTTGTCATTTTGAAACTTACAATTAGGCTGTCAGATATGATTATTTATTTATTACTGTTAGTGAATAACAGTTTAGATTATTATTCAATGTGTTCAATTCATCTCCTGAAATTCCCTGAATCTGAATAATTCTGGTGATACTCTCGCATAGAGATGGTTTATTTAAGTATGGAGAATAAGCGCCAGGGGATCTCGCACACGCTTATAATCTGGAATTATTTTGGACGAATGCATGAATATGCAAAGGGTTTCGGAACCATCTCAGTGTTGGGGAGTGACTATTTGGTGCAAGGAGTCACTAGCAACTCGGAAGCGCAGCCCGAGCTCGAAGCGAACAACTTGATACCACCGGATGGCGCCAGACCAAGTCACCCATGAACCGAAAGTTTCTTAATTATCGAGCTTCGGAAGTACGGATAACGTGAGTCAATGTGAACGATCGTATTCTTCCTCGAACGTGTAAGGAGTAGCTTTTGCTGTACCTCTTCACTTTTACCTCGCGCTACGATGCAGAAAGAGGAAAAAAGAAGAAGAAAACGAGAGAGAATTCGAAATCGAGCGTCAGCAACGACGAACGCACGAACGAATCGAGACCATAATGAAATCGGTTTTCGCTTAGCGCGCTTTCAAGGAGCCTTTATTAAATCCGCGATTCTGCTTTTTTTTATTTGACTTATCGTCTAGCTCAACCCTACTCGACTCCCCTTTTTTGCAGTGCGATACCACCTATTGCGTCCTCTTTTTTTTAAAGTTCAATGACGCATAATATTCCTTTCCATGCATGGATTTAATGAAAAACTGAACAAAAATGTGATATTTTCAAAAAGTTATAAGCAGTTCTTAAAGTTTTCTGATTGAAAAGAAATAATTGTATACAAAGGTTCATGCTGATTAAAAAAGATAAGTTGCTGATTTTTCCGATCTGCGGATATTGCACACTTTTTGATAAATAATAGAGCCAGACGATTTTGAAAAACTTGTAACATTTCCAAAGATATTCAAAAATAAAACTTTTAACCACTTTTTACAAACTGAGTAGAAAACATAGAATTCTAAGAAAAATTAAATACAGAGGTAGTTTACAGTACAGTAAATTTTGCTACTGAAGTATGTTTACTGCGTTGCGTTGTAGCACTTACATCAGTCAGCGTACACTGTGTTCTTGTAGCAATA
Organism: Melikaiella ostensackeni; assembly: GCA_032362435.1. Taxonomy (NCBI): domain Eukaryota; kingdom Metazoa; phylum Arthropoda; class Insecta; order Hymenoptera; family Cynipidae; genus Melikaiella; species Melikaiella ostensackeni. The sequence goes on along the minus strand of JAUMHM010000050.1, from coordinate 15,084,984 downwards.
GAATTTACCAAGCCACCTATTGCTATCGTAATAAATTCTGTAAGGACGTTCATTAAAGTTACTGAAAGTTATCACAAATGACCTACAAGTTCCCATAAGTCATCACAAATTTCCTCAAGTTCTGGTAATTTATGATCATTCATGCTAACTTTCTTTAAAAGAAAAACATTCAGAACAAAAACAATTTTTCGAAATAAATAACTGGACACTTTGATGCAAAATAATTATTATAATATTATTGGCAAACATTATTTCATATTTAAATATATCTTCAACTATATATTCTAAAATCAGACTGTTGGTTACACAAAAAAACAGCCCAGGTGGAAATACACGACCGGCAGAGTACTGGCCCAGTACAGCCTGCCGGAGATCCAGCTCTGGCTGGCTGCACTGTGCCAGTACTGGCTTGTAACGCTTGGTGGTACTCGCGTACCGGTACACTGCGGGGTGTATCGGGGGGGGGGGGGGGGGGTTACACCGGGGTGCTCTTTCGCTCCGCGGCTCTATGGTCCTCTTTGCCGTATCTCAAGCAATTCACCGTTCTGTCAGGACCAGTGCAGTCGTTGCTAGATGGCCGTAGTCTCGACAGCGGTAGCACCTTACAGCATACGTCTTTTTTCTTACTTTACCGGGACACCCACTCCATGAGGTGTCCTGTCCGGATCAGCCTCTCGGTCAGCTCCTCGCTCAGTTCGACGTAGGCCTACAGACTTCTTCGTCAGATAGACTTTTATCTCTCCTGTCGCTCTTTAACCGTAATCACTTCTTATAGATTCTCTGCCCTCCTCTTGTTCCGTCGTCGCATCGAGGTCCAGGATCTCCACCTCGATGCGGGGAACTAGCTCACGCACGTTCTCCCTCTTTCCTACAACCTCCCTTATGCCAGAGTTCTGTTTTTCCCTACCCTTTGTCTCGCTTCCCACCTCGATGAAGACCTCTCCGTTCCTGGTTCGTCGTACACCCTTGACTGTAACCCCAAGGGTGTCCAGCTTAACCGTGGTCTTGAGGTTCCTTAGAACCTGGGCGTAGCTTGAGCCCTTAGCCGCACATATAAGAACTACTTGGGGCCGTGCTTGTCTGCTGTTCTCCTATTCCTTCTGTAGCCTGTTGGCAGGTCTCTCCTCCATGATGTCGCTCGTTGCTGGTGCGGATCCAGCTCCCTGAACCCCAGACTTCAGAGTTGCCTGTGTTTGTTCTAGCGTCTGAGTCCCAAATTCAGCTACTTACGGTGCACTACTGACCGAGTCCTTCGAACCTGTAGTCTACGTCATCTTTCTCTTTTTACGTGCGAGTGTGTCGCATACAAAGAAGTCGTGGGACAGCTCGCAAGACATCATGTGCTCTCTTTCAGATTTCAGGTTCCCTAGCACCTTCATTGCATCTTTCAGATCTTCCCTTATCGGCATGAAAATATTTCGGTGTGTTCCGCAGAACTGTACTATTTTGTTCAGCACACTCTCCCTTTCATTGAGCCTTTGAGCCTACTTCTCCCTCAGCTCATTCACGACAATCTTGTATTGCCTTGCTTGTGACCTGTCCCAGTCTCTTTCCTTTCATTTCTTCTTGGCTGCCTCGACGTTCAACTTCCCTCTCAACACCACCTGACAAAAGCAACGCATTAATGGATGTAGAACGCTACATTTTATTCCCACGAGTAGCTAGGGAAATGTAAGGTCTGCCCCCGCAGAGCACCGCATGCGGGAGTAAGGTTACAGTACTCTAGGTAACACTTTCGGTTTTAGACTCGTTGTACTACCAGGGATCAAGAATTTTATATGCTATGGGTAAGTAAGGGATGTGGGGGAAAAGGCATAGGTTTAGGTCAATCTAGAAGTCGCGTGTTGTTCATTCAAACGAAACACTCGTCCCACAACATCGCTCCGACACGGGTCGCTGATCAATCTCTCTAGCAACCACTCCAGGTGAAGAGCTTCGTACAGCCATTATACTAATCCACGAAGAAAATCTCTTCACGCGGGCCCATTAGTATCCATAATCTTTCGTTTCAGACATTACTGTTGTTCTTGTAAAAAATTGCTCTCCATACATCCCTGTCCATACATACCTCTTTTGCTTCCGTTACATCCATGTATCGTTTCATGCATGATCTTGTATTTCTGCGAATTCGAATATCCCTTCTCTCCGGGGTCTCATTCACACATTCCAATCATTCCTTCTTCGGTCTACCTCTGGGTACGCCACCACTTACTGTACCCTCGTTTATACGTCCGAATACATGCATCTACCTTCCCGTCAGCAGTAAATAAGCTTCCAAAATACACGGATTCATTAACTTGTTCTTTCAATTCTTCGTTTCAGGTAATGATGCATACTGTTTCCTCACCCCTTCTTTCAAAAATGATCATTTTTGTTTTATTTATGTTAATCTTAAAATCCATACTCTTCATACTGGTATCCAGTCTGTTAATCATCATCTGCAAATCGTCGGCTGATTCCTCTGTAACAATTTCATCATCTGCAAACGTCAGTCCACGTACTTTTACTGTCCCGATATCAACACCTTCTTCGTCTAAGAGAGCCATTCTTAGACATTTCTCCATGTATATATTGAACATCCAGGAGGACATAACGCAGCCTTGCCTAACGCCCTGCTTAATATCAAACCCATCGCTCAGTTGTTCATTTACTCTTACACTCGCTTTATTATCATTATATATTGCTTTCATTGCTTTTAAAAGTCACTCCATACTCTTTCAGCACACCAAAGTTTAGATCTATTCACCTTATCGGAACCTTTTTCCAGATCAAAAAATGCACAGAAAACTCTTTTGTTTACTGTCAAACTCTTTTTTATGATGTGTCTCAAGCTAAATATCTGATCCGCACATGATCTCCCAGCCATAAATCCACATTGTATCTCCCAGATCATTTCTTTAGTTATTCCCACGATCTTCTCAATCAGTATTTTGGTAAATATTTTGCCCACAGTCCTTGGTAGGCTCATCGCTCTATGATTAGCACAGTCGCCTTTATCACCCTTTCTCTTGTAGATTGGGACGATAATCGCCTTTTTCAAATCAAGTGGAACATCACCATGCACAGCACACATATTCATAAATTCATTCAGCCACACAAAGAAATATCCGCCACCGCTTTTAAGAATTTCAGCGGTAATACCATCCATAACAGCAACCTTACTATTCTTCAGTTTCTTAATCACCATCAGCATTCTTGATTCCGACTACCTTAGTGCTGGAATTTCCTTCCCTAATTTTCTGAACCCATTTCCGAAATAATTTCTTATTCACTTCAAAGCCGTTTTGCATTTTTTAATCTTCTTGCGCTTTGATTATATCCTTGCTATTTTTGACTAGTGTCTTGGCTCTTCTGTGTTTATCCCTATAATCGTTTTATAATCTACTGTTTCCCTCATCGCTAAGACCTTTACTATCCAACATTCTCAGGTACGCTTGTTTTTTCTTGTTGGCAGCCATGCGGATTCAACATTTTACCAAGCATCACCAGCCTTCCTTCCTAAGACCACAGTACCGCACACTTCAAACGCACTCTTGGAGATGCTATCCGGGAGCTATATACGGATGCTACCTATGCACCCTCTACATTTTTATTGTTCAATTCAGTCTTCTGATCTTCTTTATGATGTTCTCAATATTTACTCAGCTTTTCATGATATACCAATTGTACTTCTGGTTTCTGCAAATTTTCTATTCTAACTTGCGTCTACTTTGGCTTGTTATTAGTTCTTCTTTATCTCCACCCTTGACCTAGACTCCTTTTTGAAACTAAGAGGTAGTGATCCGTTCCGCACTTAGAGCCTCTCATAACCTTTGCATCCCTTACAAGCCCTCTCAGTTTTTTATCTGCTACAACAAAGTCAATCACACTACGACTTTCGCCTCTGCACCAAATATACATGTGGATCTTTTTATGTCTGAACCAAGTGTTCGTAATGAACAATAAGCTAGTCGATTAATCCCCGTTACCGTTCGTTTTTGGGTCTCCGAAATGACCCAGTACCCTGACGATAAATTCGCGTTGCACACCAACCCAGCAATTCGTATCTCCGAGTAAAATTATTCTTTCGCCAGGATCGCAAGTCCCTCATATATCATTCAACGAGTCTCAGAAGGTTTCTTTTACATCCCTCTTGTCGCCATCAACTGGTGCGTAGCTCCCTATAATAAATAGTCTTCTGATTCCAACTTTCATTCCAACACATAGTAATCTAGGTGATACACATTCATACTTTTTGAAATGTTGTCTTGCTCTGTCATTCATAATCAGACCGACTCCTCGGGTATCATATGATTCATTACCTACTCCTGAAAAATGTTCGAGTCCGTTCTCTGTACTTTTTACTTGACATCCCTTCTTCTTTGTTTCCGGTACATACAAAATATCTAGCCTTCTTACGCACGTGGTATCCCGCAATTCATTTTCCTCAAAATTACTTACACCTCTAGCATTCCAAACACCCAATCTTCATTTATCGCCTGAGACTCTCCCGAGGACATGCCTTTCGTCAGTAGAAGTGTCAATCCTATCCGAGGCTACTTTATTATTTGTATTATTCATTGTTAGGAGTATACACCCAACTACAACTTGATGCGAGAAATTCATTCCATAAGTATAAAATCATGTCCAAATTAAGCAGCTTAATTGTTATAAGGTGGAGTGTCCATTCATAACGTCAGTCCCACCAAACGTCCGTCATGCAAAGGAAAGTATGAAAACCAAGCCAGAACCAGAGGAGTTATGATCGGTTGTCGACTAATTTTAAAACGAGTCCTTCAGTGGAAATTTGAAACCGTATATATGGTGACGGACGAAATTTTTTAAAAATGATTTCCTGCATAATTTGGAAAACTGTTCTCTTTTAAGCTGCGGTATTTGAAAACCTTATGTTTTGCATAAGATAAAATATTACAAGTAAAATACTTATCACGAATCGCATTTGTAGTAGAGGTAATGCCACTGCACATACAACATTTTCGAGAATACTGCAAAACATTGAAAAATACGCGCACGGAAATAACAGACAGAATTTTCAAATGTACTTTTCAGAAAAGCGATCTGTTCTCTGACACCGAGCGTTCTCGACTACTTTCAAAACAAGTCCTCCAAAAGTAATTTGAAACCGTAAATCTGGTGACGGACGGAATTTTTTTTCTATCGATTTCCTGCATAATTTGGGAAACTGTTCTCTTCCACGTCTACGGCATTTGAAAACCTTATATTTTTCATAAGATAAGATATTACAAGTAGAATACTTATCGCAAATTGTATTTTCAGTAGAGGAAATGCCCACTGCATACGAAAAATGTTCGAGAACACTGAAAAATATTTTGAAATACGCGCATGGAAATGACAGACAGAATTTTCGAATGAACTTCTCAAAAAAACGATGTTTCCTCTGATAAGGAATCCTAATCATTACTCTCGCGCGCGATTGGAAGTGAAAAAATTTTTCCTGTAATAGCAAGTTCAATAAAATCGAGAATCTATTGAAAAGTCGGTGAAATCATTAATTATTATTCTACTCAATTCAAATATTGCATAAACGAATAATTTGAATATAATCAAATTACATTTTTATTAGATATACTAATAATTTGAATCGATTGCAGTTTTTTAAAGATTAAACCATTTTTCGTATTAAACAAAAATTATTATCATAAAAAATTCATTTTATAGAAAAGTTACAATTTTCGTTTGAACTGAGACTTTCAGTTAACTAGAAATATTTTCGAAATTCAATATTTTTTATAGTTTTGTTTTTTATTCTCTTGTCGTTTTAGAGTATATTAGAAACTTTTCACACATACGAAAAATGTAATGTTTTCTGAACATTTCCAAGTTTTGATGATGGAATATAGAAATTTTTTCATGAACTTCGAAACATTTATGTAACAGTTTTCTCAAATTACTCTTATTTTTTGTTATTCGATGTTTTAAACCATTTCAACAACTTCCCATAGTTACCAAAATCGTAACTTTTTCTGAATCCTTACAATTTTTGATGAAGCTGGAACTTGGATGTTTTTTCCTGTACAAAAGTAGAATAAATTATTCTCGCGGTAGTTAGGTCTATAGTTCCTTGTCATTTTAAAACACCTCAACAACATTTATAAACATATTTCCAAAAAACCTCGACTTTTATTTTACTGGTATAGAACTGCCCCTGTCGTATATCCAACATCACCCAGTACTAGGCAAACTACAGTCTGTCTGTACTGGTGGGCAGTACTGGGCCAGTACTGCGCTGATGGTAAACTCCAACAAACTACCGATATTTCCACATGGCAAGTAGGTTTTCGTTACTGCTTCTTCTTGTTAAACCTTAAATTCAACCCGTTTCTAGATTTAAATCTAAATTTAAGCCCATTTTTTGTCTTGAAATAAAACCATAAGCCTTTTTTTTGCTTAAAACAAGACCGAGTTTGATATTCAATGATACTCTTATTTTTAGATGTCTTATTTGAAAATTATTGCTAATATTTTTTTCCTATTTGTGTACAGGCCTTAAGAATCGCATGTGTTACACATGCATATGATCACAGTGCAGCATGAGATATGCACCCACAGGAAGTTTCCGAACATGACAGTAAAATATATGTGAATAAAGACTATTCTGTTTTTGTCTATAGTTTAACAGAACATTGCTAAAAGAGATGATCCAGCCATGCGATTTATCATTCCTATAATACAATGAAGTGGACACGATGTGCGTTCAGTACCCAGAAAACTATGAAACATTAGCGCAAGCGAATTTATTTATATAGTGAAAAATTATTCACTTGCTCGAATTTAAACACATATTTTCTCTAAAAAGTAAAGGATGCTGCTAATTGTATTTGAAGTTGTCTCCTTTAATGTCGGACAAATATGGTTATCTCAAGAACGGAGATTGAAAAGTACCGATACACAATAAGGAAAAAGGAAGCTTTTGTTCAATTTTTTCTGAAACTTTTTTTGAAAGTTTTGGTGTCTTAGGTGAATGTCACAGTAATCGTGACTTGAATCCCTATAATCCTAAAGTAATATCTTCTTACATTTCTTCTAGTATTAATAAATTTCAATTCTTTCTTATATTATAAATCAACACTTATTCAAAAAGCAGAAATTCTTGCAATTTAGAGTTTTTCGAAAATCTGAAAATGTCGTAGTATCCCATCAAATAACCCGTGATATTTTGTAGGGGAGGGGTCGAAATTGTTATTAATGAAGCATGACGTGTTCTTTTAATGGCTCCTATCATTGAAACACCCTCCTTATAAGAGAAAGCGGTAAATTTTCGAAAGGAAAAAAGAAAGTGGAAAGGAGGGCAGTGGAGAGGGGGGATCTTCAGGATATATGAGGGGGGTTATAGAGATATGTGGAGGATGTAGGGTTATATAATGGTGGAGGTGAAAGGTGGAGGGAGTTGTCCAGCTTGCTGGAGAGAGTAAGGTTCAGAGTAATTATAGGGATGGTGAGAGACAGCAGACGAGGGTGGAGGAGCCTGATAGAGTGAAGGGGGTGAGGGGAAGTGTTTAGGAATGTGAGAGTAGATGGGGGAGGTTCGATGGGGAGGATGTGTGAGAGGAAACAGGGATTACAGGGTAAAAGAGGGACAGGGAAGGGTAAGTTTCAAAGAGAGAAACTCATATACTCGTAGTAGAATAGGGGAAACCAGTATGAGGTGGATACCAGTATGAACTGAATAACGGCATACAGTTACTGGGTTCTAGAGCAAAAGTTCTGCAGTATTTTTTTATGGGAAGCAATATTGAAAGTGAGTTTTATAATCAGGGTTTTTCCACTTACTTATTATTATTAATTAAAAAATTGAAAATTGTATTTTTGAAATGGCGAAGAAAATTTTGTCCGCTGACAGATTAATATTTTTTGAGAAGATAAATTGCTTTTACTATTCTTTTACTGGTTCCTTCGATGCGTCATACTCTTGACTTCAAATATGTCTTATGATTAACTCTCTTAATTTTCATCGATAATGTGTTTCATGCGCTTTTATGAGAAGTGTCATTCGGTACGAGCACAGAAAGAACTGAAAATAAAATTTACATTGATTTCAGATGAAAGTTTCGCTGCAATAACAATTAATCTTGCCGGTTATACTTTACACTAAATGGAGGTAATTTCGTGTTTTCAAACTATCTCTAAATAATTTTCTAGAGAAAAAGTGTCGTTTGCCATGTCGTTGACCACAGTGCGAAAAACAAGAAAGTATGATTGAGATCAGTCTGAGAATCAGGACCCTAGATTTTAAAAAACCTTGCGCCATACTGTCTGATCTTAACCATAGTTCACAAGTTATGAGATAGGAATTTCCGTTCTGAAAGTTTCGGGATCCGTCGCGTAGGTATTGCAGTTTGATATAAAAACTAATAGAGAATTTGAATTCATTTTAAACGTTCTCAAACATCAATAGAATTTAAAAAAATAAATTACATGTTTAATTGGAGGGGGCCTTTTTACAGAGCAAAATTTCGGAACTAAAATGATTTCTAAACAATTACAACTCCTATCGTTTTCGTTCCGTGTATCTAATTTTTACTATTTTTCGAGTTAATTTTCAAATAAAAAAATTAGGAAAAAATGTTAATTATTTTTGTTCAAATTGAACGACATTTTTTCCTTTTTTACTTTATTTTTTCGTCATTCATATTAATAATATCTACTGATGCAAAACTAAGAATATGAGTGTTATTTTATTTCACTCATTTGTTTATTTTATTCATTTTCTTCTTTAAAGAAATTTTTAATTATTCTTGATGACCCGTTTTGCTACTGAGTAATGCATCTCAAATTTGAAGAATTTTTTGGGCAATTTTTATATATTTATTTGGGTTAAGCTTTAAAATTAGACATGAAACCATTTCTAAAATGTTAAATCAAAACTTACTTTTTAATTAGGATAGATTTTTCATTATTTCTTATTTAAACTTTCTTTTATGATGAAGTAACTTAAACATACAACTTATTTAGTATATCGTAAATATTATTAACGTTTCATAAAATGATTGAACATCAAACTTAATTCGATTCCCATTTTTCGTTCTGATATTTGATTGTAATCTGCAATACTGACTGAGGTAGAAAGTCTCACAATGAAAACATTCAAGATCGATTAATATCTTATGAATTTCATTAGCCACTGAGTAGTCTTCATAGATGGTGATAGTGTGTCAAGTGCTTTATTCTCAGTCATGAAAAATATGTCTTTATTCGTCTGCGATAAATATAATTATTTAAAAATGACATTTAAATAAGCACGTCTTTTTTTAAATCTGATGTCCTGATTTCTAGTCGAAATTTACTGCTACTTTGCTGTTTTTCGCTCTGCTATTAACAACGTAGCAGACGACGGCTTATATTCCATTTTATGATAAACTTTCGCTGAATAGCGCGTAAACTTCAACCGCGAAAAATTTTACCTGCAACAAACTTTAATTTCAGTTTTTTCTGTGAGGTGAATAAATTGTTGATAGGTTAGGCTTGGGTATCAAAGTAACTTTTCTGTTAATAGGTTGCAAGTACAAATAAGTAAGTGCTACCAACCAAACAACTTTTGAATACGTAAGCAAGTTCATGCCTTCTACCAACATAACCAAATAAAATTATTCGTTGAGGACAAGTTTTTGAATCACAATTCCAGAAAAGTCATTTATGTTTGTGATCTATACAAATATACTAAAATAATTCCATCAATCTAAAATATTGGCGTGTGTTTACATTTGCTAATTATAAATTGTCGCAAGTTATGGATCAAAACGGGAGTAGCAATTTAATCGTGCGTGTTTTATCTGGCAGTCCAGCAAGGTTAAAGCGGCAGCACATACTCGCATCGTATATCCAGAAACTATCTCGGTCCTCGTGATTTAATGGAAAGTGAGGGAATCTCAACGTTTGCCAAAATTATTACTATTATACGCTCACGATACCAAGTGTAAGGACAAACTCAGACGCCCTTTCCTCGCCAAGAGGTTGTGAACTTGTTGGATTAGTTTTAGATACAGTTGGTTTCGCCAGTACTGTAAATTGCTTTGAATATTTGACGTTAAAACGGCTTTCAGTAATGTCTGTGGCGGACTTAGCGACCTAGCGTACATAATTATCAAGTATTCTACCTACTTTGTCATACTTCTCCTCTTCAGTTTTAATATATTCTATTGATTTTCATCCTCAAAGGAAATTTATTAGTTTTCACGTTATCTTATAATGTACATTAAAATTCCTTAATAACTGCAGTCTTATCCCATCCTTTTCTAAATTTTCATAAACTATTTTATATTATATGAAATCTGAGGTTGTTTTATTTGCTATAACTAGTGATGATTGGATTAATGAATGAATAGACGATAAGTTATTGCTACTGAATAATTGAGAGATGCGGTTATCATTATTGTGTTGAATTTAAATGCATAGTCTTAATTTTCGAATTCTCTCCAAAGTACGTCCTTAGGAATTTTCATCGAGCTCTTTTCAAGAGTAGAAGAGATAAAAAATGTGTTCCGCAAAATGCCCACTAGACAGAAACTTTCAAGAGTTCAGCACTGCTCTCTTTCGGGTACTTCATATAATATAGTATAATTACCATCATGCACCGACAAATTCCAGCATAATTCCGATGTTGGAATATATACTAGAATGCCATATTTCCTATTTATTCTTTTAATCTCAAAGATCTTGTTTTTTATCTCAATTCGCCTAAATAATTATTTCTTTCTTGAAATATAATTAAGCGGTATTAGAAAACAACTTAAAGAAAAATTGGTGCATTGAAAAATGTTAGGAAAGCACTTCTAAGGGAGAAAAATGCCCCTTGTTTGAGAGTAAAATATTGATTTCGAAGATGGATGCAGAATGCGAATTTCAGAACGCAAATACTTCATATTTACGAGTTCATAATAACTAGAGTTTGACAAAGAATAGTGATGTTATTAGGTACTTTTTGCAAGCGGAAAAAATCAGCTTTTTCACATGAAGTTTTCGTCGATAATTTACTCATTATTTTGGATATAACACCTAATACATACAAATGAGATAAGTTGTCTTTTACGCATTTTTTAAATGAAAACTAGATGTGTATACCATTCATATTATAGATAAGAAAGTTCCACAGGAAATGTTAAAAATTAATTATCCTGAGTAGTAAATTCTTTACTGAATGACATTCCGGTATTTTTCTCTAAAACAGTCGCCGGTGAAACGTGGCGCGAATCGGGTTGCTATTTTGAAAAATACATTTAAAAAAACCATCAGCTTTTTCCACGCGCTTATTTTTTAATATTTTTCAGTGTTTTCAAATATTCTTTAGGTGCAGTGGGCATTTCTCTTCCTGAAAACAGAATTCACGATGAGTATTTGATTTGTAGTATTATATCTGCTGTAAAACAGAAATTTCCCAATATTTCGCAATGTTTTTAAATATTCTTTACATGTAGTGGGCGTTTCTTTTACATTGAATTTTATTTGTTGTAGAGCAGAAATTTCCCGAAGGCCTCAGTTTTTGAAGAGAACAGATTTTCCCAATTTACAAAGCAAATTTTGAAAAGTTTCAGCGATTAGACAAAGACGAACTCCTTAAGAGCCTCATATTTCTTCTCAAGAGTCTTCTCTGAAACGGCCGCAAATGAACCGTGGCGCGAGTCGGGTCGCTTTTCTAAAAAAAAAAAAATGGAAATTTATGATTCGTGATAATTTATCGGAAATTCATGGAAAATTACAAGAATTTCTGTAAAGTTTTAAGAGTGCGCGAAAGCTTCTTGAAAGAATGGGACGTTTTGCAAATGTATGGAAACTTTCGGAAATTTATGGAAATTTTTGAAAATTCATGGAAATTTTTCAAAGGTATGGAAGGTTTTGGAAATTTGTAAGAGTTTTTAAAAATTGAATTTTCAAAATGAAAATTTGAGGAAGTTCCTAGACTTATCAAGTTCTTATTCATGGTTGAGAATTCTTATCACATTTTTGGGGCAATGAATAGTCTTTCCCGTCTTCGAGGCCAAACTGCAAGAGACTGGTGCCCTCCTCAGTGTACAACACAAACCGATCATAACTCCTTTGGTTTTGGCTTGGTTTTCACACTTCCCTTTGAATGACCGAGATTTGCTAGGACTAACGTTATGAATGGACACTCTACCTTATGAAAATTTAGCTTCTTAGTATGGACATGATTTTATACTTATGTAATAAACTTCTCGCATCAAATTGTAGTTGGGTGTAAACTTTTAAAATGAATAATACAAATCATAATGTAACCTCGGATAGGATTGACACTTCCGTTGACGAAAGCATTCCTTCGGAAAAGTTTCAAGCGGTAAATGGAAATTGGGTGTTTGGAATGATAGAGTTGTAAATGATCTGCAGAAAAAGAAATTGCGTGATAGAATGCGCGTAAGGAAGCGAGATCATTTATGTGTAGCAGTAAAGAAGAAGAAGGGATGTGAGGTGAGAACGATAGAGAATGGACTTGAACTTCGGTCAGGAGCAGATAATGAATCATATGGTATCCAAGGAACCTTTCTGATTATGATCGAGAGAGCAAAACATGTCCAAAAGTATTAATGTGTATCTCCTAGATTACTATGCGTTAGAATGAAAGTGGGAATCAGAAGAATATTTATTATAGCGTGATACGCTCCAGTTCATGGTGACAGTAGGGATGTAAGAAATAACTTCTAGGACTCGTTAAATGATATTATAGGTAAGTGAAAGTGCGTGGGCTGGCGTTTACAGATTCTAAGATTGTTACGGCAGAATCAGTCGACGATCTGCAGAGAATCATGAGCATACTGAATACCAGCATGAAGCGTACGAGTCTCAAGGTTAACGTGAATAAAAGAAAAATTATCGTGTTTGAAAGAAGCGGTGAGAAAACAGTATGCAACATTGCCTCAAACGAAGAGAGGATAGAACAAGTTGATGAGTTCGTGCATCTTGGAACTTGATTCACTGCTGACGGAAAGATAGATGCAGAGATATCCAAACGTATAAAAGAGGTTAGAGAGATTATCGGCAGTGTACAAGTTATTACTATAAGTAAAAGTGTAACGAATAAAGCTAGAATTGCAATATATAATTCTGTGCTTGCACCCACTGCGCTGTGTGGTAGCGATACCTGGACGTATCAGGAAGAGGATAAGAGTAGAGTAAACGTCGTTGGCGTGCAGTTCCTGCGGAATATGTGCGGTGAAATGCTAATGGACAAAGTCAGTGATTAGTGGACCCTCAAAAGTTCTGGTGTAGAAAAAACATTGTTTGACAAGAGTGAAAGAAATTTGCTAAGATGATTTGGTCATGTTGAGAGAATGGATGAAGAGCGTTCAACGAATCAAGTGTATTCAAGTAAGGTGAGTGGTAGCGTACCCAGAGGTAAACTGAAGAAAAATGGTTAGAATGTGTGAATGAGACTCTGAAGCGAAGGAATGTGAGGAGTCGTAGAAACACAAGAGCGTGCATGAAACGATGTATGGACGTAACGGAAGCAAAAGATGTATGGAAGAATATGGATGTATGGAGGAAAATTGTTTATAAGAATAAAATTGATGTCTGCAGCGAGAGTTCTTGGATACTAATGAGCCCGCGTGAAGAGATTTTCTTAGTGGATTAGTATAATAGCTTTGCGAAGCTCTTTATCTGAGGTGATTGCTAGAAAGATTGATCAGCGACCCGCGTTGAAGCAATGTTGTGAGGCGAGTGGCATTTTAATGAATAACACATGAATACTTCTAGATCGATCTAAAACCTATCCCTTCTCCTACACACCCCTTAGTTACCCTTACGATATGAATTTCTTGATCCCCGGTAGTATAACGAGGCTAAAATCAAACAAATTACGCTTACCCAAAAATGGATTTCACTTAATGATATGATAATAATAATAATAATAATAATAATATTAATAATAAATGATACAAAAGTCATGATAAAAATAATAATCTTTTTCCCACTAGAGGTCCGGGGTTCGATCCCTGAGTCAGTACCTCTGGAAATTTGTCCATGTACTCTTACAGAGGTTGTGATCAAATTATGCATATCACTCTCATCAGATCACTTGATTGCATTACAAAAATGCGTCCGTGACTGATAATATAAACTGGGACAGCCCTTTGCAGAATATTCAGTTTGGTACAAATATCCAACTCAAAAAGTGCCTTCGACATATTGGGCTGTAATCATCTGAAGTCTGAGTTATAATTTTTAATAATAATAATAAAAATAATAATAAAATAATTCTAATAATAATAATAAGAATATTACTTGCCGCGAGTACCGTAATACCGAAATACGAAGCTATTGAATTACGCGTCTTCCTCGCCGAGAGAGTAAAGCTAAAGGTCTAAAGCGAAGTCTCGACCACAAAGTCTTCCAACACAACATTCTATTTCACTTTTCCTTCATCTCTTTTCACTGCAACACGCGGACACACTATGCACATGCTCCATGTCTCCTTTTTCCCACTTCATGTCGCCCTTTTCCCTGGCGTATGCTACACAATTTGTATGGATGTCGGAGTGTTTCCTGCAGTCTCAGACGATGTGAAATACCAGATTTATCTTTAATGTCATTCAACGATTATATTCACGAAGAATTTTTCAATGAGAAAGAAACATAATGACTAAAAAATTTTAGTTCTATTGATATCACTGATTCACTAATTAATTTTAATTTATACATAACCTACCACCCAGTGACGGAGAAATTCGAGAATGCAGTGGATGCTCTGCCGGTATCGACGATAAAATTGTCTGCAGCTACACGCAAAAAAGTTCTCTACCGGTACCAGTAAAAAAAAATGTTGCCGGCTATTTTCGAGAACGTCACTGAGCGTGGTTATCATTATTATTATTATTATTATTATTGTCATTATTATAGTGCACTAAGTACTTAACATTATATATTACATTTATCAATATATGACATTTATTAATATACATAAATCCATTATAACAAATTTTACATAAGGGGTGTTGCCAAAAAATTAAGAAATTTGGACTTTGTTACTTTTTATTAAATTATCATAACCGGATAAATTACTTTTTGCATTAATTTTAACCCAAAACAAAACAGAAATACCAATTTGAGATACCAAGAATCGTTTTCCTATTGGGATAACTTTTGTATGTAAATTATATGACGATCACTGTCATTTGACCGGTCGCACCTTTCCTGCCTCCCCTTACTCATGAAGAGGGGAAAGAATTGTGACCGACCACTTTCCCTTGACCAATCACACGAATTCTTTTTCCTTTCCCTCATACCTCCTGAAAAGGGTAGAGAGGAGTGACCAATCACTCTCTTGTAACCGATCACATGCATTTCCTGCCCCCACACTCTTTCTCCTAAAAAGCGGTGGGGGCTGTGACTGATCACTCTGCTGTGACCAGTCACACCCATTTCCTGTCTCCACTCAACTTTTGGAAAGGCGAAAGGGCTGTGACCAGCTAATCTCCCGTGACCGGCCACACAAACACCCCACTCCCGAAAAGGTATGAGTTATTGGTATGAGTTATCTATTTGCTTTGTAGGAAACTTTGAGCTTTTCATGCAATTCAAAATATTTTCTAGTTCAGATTCAAAATCGGTACTGGTTATGGGTTATACTCGTAATTGCCCCCAAGAATATTTTCTTCAACTTTTAAACATCTAAGTAATCCGTTTAATCCGATGGGCTTGGACAATGGGCGGAGGGACAATAGATACAGCTTTGCTTGAAGGGATATCGTCATCTGACGATCATATCGGTACCTGAGTAGGAAGCGATGCTGCCCGAGTTTATAGTTACCGCTTTTGCCAAAATTTGCTTTCTGGCAATTTGAAAAAGGACACGATGTTTAAGGACTGCTTGGACTCAGAGCCTCCGGTGACAGGGTGAGTCACTGCGATTCTTAGCTTAAACGTGTATGGATCGATTAAGTAGTAAATAATTAAGCTTTCGGTTCTTTGCAAATATAGTTCAGTCGCGTTATGGTAATGTGATTCAGTGATCAAAGTGGATTTATTAATTTAAAAAGGTAATTATTTATATCATTCAAAATGGAGTTTCAAGAAGATTTATATTTGGTTGGAAGTTGCATCAATTAAATTGTTGGTCATAAGCTGCCATCTGACAGTCAAGTTTTAGGTGTCTTGCTTTTCAGTACTCGAAAAATGCAAAAACAACTCCGAGAAAGTTTAGATGACCTTTAGATGACCTATTTGATTTTGCTAATGCAAGTAAGTCGGATCTAATGATGACAGAAGAAGATAAACAGTTTTTGCTTTTGCAAAGGTAAAAAGGTTGACCAGGCCACATGAGCGGAATTGATGTAGGATTGGCTGAGTAGGAAGATCGACTCGAAAAAAGATTGGAAAGTGAATACTTAAGAAAAGAACGTTCTCTTCAGGATATTGCGCAAATATGGAAAGACTTATAATAATGAAAATTATATAAATAAGAGATTTATTTTCTTTCATTGTATATACGATTTCGAAGTACATTACTTTCATATGAGATTGCTGAACTTTTATCTTCTTCAAGTATAAATAGTGAAGGCATGAATAGAAACGGCAGCTACACAGGAAACTCTAGGGGCTCCACCTGATCCAAAAAGGAGAGCGAGAGGATTGATTATTACGTTGAAACTAGCCTCAGCATTGGAAAAATGTAAAGTAAGTGACAGAAATGCAGTGCATATTTTCATAGCAACTGCTGAAGCATTGGGTCATGATACCAATGATCTTGTTATAAATCGATCCTCGATTTATCAAAGTCGTTAACTTCTGCGTGAAAAGTACGTGAAAAGAATTCGAGCCGAATTTCCAGTTTCCGCATTCGAAGCGTGCATTGTACACTAGGATAGGAAGTTGTCTTTTTGGGTTGATTTAGAACCAATCTATTCAGATTATTCCATTTTTTCTAAGAGAAAAAAGCAATAATCCAAATCAATAACACATTTCTAAAATTTTCTAACATACAAAAAAAATTTTTAAAACTATTTGAGTAAAATGGTTATCTTTTGGTAAATTGAGTTAATCATTTACAACCTCAATTAAAAGAAATCTTAAATATCCATAGGCAATCCTGCAGATTGGAAGCAATCTTTGTTTAATCTTCGCTTTTGACGGGAAATGAAAATGTTGATAGATCTCCCATTACAGTCACAAGCAATGGGGGTGAAGAAGTGCTTAGCGTTCCAAAACTATCTTCTGGAACAGGACTCAATGAAGTCAATGCTGTATATGAAACACTTAAAGAATGGACCATGACAGACAATGTTGTAGGTCTTCGTTGTGATTCAACTGTATCAAATACAGGGCAACTGAATAATGCTTGCGTTTTGCTGGAACAAAATTTAGAAAGAGATTTATTATATTTGATTTGCAGACACCACGTTCACGGGATTATATTAAGATGTGCATTCAAAGAAAAGTCTGGAGTGACATAGCGACTCACGGTGCCAATATTCAAGGATATCCAAAATGCATAGCCCAAAATTAATTTCACAAATTACCAGTCTGGAACAAATGGCAAAAAAATTAAGACAGCATTGGAAGAAGTTTCAAGAAGTATCACGAATTTTGCAATGAAGTGTTTGAAAAACCCTCAATGTAGGGAAGATTAGAGGGAATTACTCGAGATAATTGTGATTTTTCTTGGTGGTACTCCACCACGTGCAGTGAATTTCCGATATCCGCTTACATCATGCTAGGTGGATGGCTGAAGCCGCTTATTGTTATACGATGTTTCTTATTTGCTATGCAAGCCCCATATCAAGACCTATAATTTTTGCAAAGGCTTTACAATTATGAAAAAATCGATTTGGATATCCTTCATGCAGTAGTGAAAAATTTTTGCGGTCACTTATGGTATTTGACATCAAAAAGAGCAGCATTGGTATTCTCCGATTCAAAAGTACCCTTGGTATCGAAAGTGAAAATGGTTGAAGCTCTTGAACCTTCTGATACTTCCGATGATTGGTTGATTATTTGTGCAAAGAATGTTCCGAATTTTATTGAGAAAGAGATTGATGACTTTATCACAGTAAAATCAGGAAAATGTTTGAGTGATTTAATATAGCAATGACTTTTCTCCGCATGCCTCCAGTGGAATGGAAAACTAACAAGAAATACCGAAAAGGATAATTTGTTTAAACATTTAACCGTATTTTTAGAAAACAAAGCAGGACGTAAAAATATTTCAATGTTTCGAAAAATGGCAGAAATAAAATATTTAAACAGAACAAAATTGTTAAAAAAATTTTAATTTGTTTCAAAATTTACAAGTATTTTTTATAAAATAAATTAATACTTGAAAATATTAATATGTGTCGAAAATTTAATTAGATGAAATGTTCCTTCTGCTTTTCTTAGGTTAACAATATACTTGAACAAACAAGCATTATCTCAATAATTGTCAAATTATTTAAACAAACTATTTCATTGTTATCATTGATTAAAAAACTCATAACGTCTATAAAATATGTTTATTTCGCGACTAACCTGAAACAAACAAATGTCCAAACAAATTGAAATTGTTCAAACAATTGAAAATTAGTTAACAAATGACTGGCTATTCATAGATTACCAATTAATGATTATTCATGAAAAAAACTTTCAAAAAGCATTAATTAACCGCAATATTACATGAAATTCAAATTTTTCGCTTATGGGGTTTCTTTGGGGACCCATAAAGGTGGCTTAAATTCATTCATCCTGAAATATTATGATTGATTCTTACTTTCTGATGAATTCTGAATAACATACTGAAATATGGAGCTATTTGTAAAATACCATCGCGTTTAAATATTAGGTTAACAAAAACACCAAGTATAAATAAGAGCCGCCTTAGTGTATAAGGTGCACAACACATATCTGGTAAATAATATAATATTTGAGTAGTAAGTTTACTAAATGAATAATAATCACGTTTTACGATTTATTAAAAAATAACCGACAGTATCTGCACTCCGCTCAAGAATGTACTGCACAATCAATTTTAAAATGAATCAAATCATTAAAATGATTCTTAAATTTAACAAAAAATAGACTTATTGTTAAGTGTTACCAGTTTAAAAAAAATCTGACCTTTCTTTAGCTTAAAAAGAAACAGTTCGGTTTGAAATTGTTTATTTGACAATATTTGTTTGGATTTTTGTGTTTCCGCTTACGTAGTAGGCAAAATATGCAATTTTTATTTAATCATAATGATCTTAACTGATTTAATTTCTCAAAAGATTCTGGAAAATTCTATTTGGTTAATCTTTATTAATTTTTTTCATTGAGGAATAATAAAGTTAATTTTGTAAGCGACAATTTTCATAAATAATTTTAATGCAAATGAACCTAATAGAGTTCTATAGAATTTTTCGATAAATGAAGTCATCTACTGATCATTAGAGTTGATTATGAATTGCAGCTTTTGCTTAGGAATGAAGAAAATATGCAAATTTCTAAATATCTATCTTTAATTAAACAGCTTTAATCCGAAATATTTTTCCTCTTTTAAATTTACGTAGTCATATACTTGGAAAAAATATTTTCCTTGTTTGCATTAATTATTATACAAATTTTCATTTTGTCTTCGGGACACCCCTACTTTGATAAATTATACACTTTTTTCTCTTTTCCAACGGATTTTGAGATAAAAAGAATGAAAAAATCTTTATTAAACTTGAAAAGAAAGAAGTTAAATACCTAAATTAATTTGAAAAATACAGTAGGTCTTTTAACGAAAATTTACGATGACTTTTTGACATTCAGCATTTTTACATTATAACATTGAGATACGCATATCTTTTCACTAACTTTTTTTTCTAAAATCACTTAAAGAAGTGTCACTTTATTAATGTATTTTGAAAAATATGTTTCGTCTGCGAGCGAATCTGCGAAATGAGTATTAGGTGTTGAGTATTGTTGTATTATATAAAAAATGCCTCCAAACTTTAAATTATACCTCTCATTCTGCCTTAAACATAAAAAGTAATTTTGTAGTTAAATTTTAAAATTCTGTCGACTTTACGTAAAATAACATTTAAGTAATGTGGAAAATGTCTCTTTGTTAAAAAAATACTATTATTTCTATAAAATTTGATTATTCAAAATCGGGATTGAAAAAGACGAGAATAGGTGAATTATTCTCTTTTGCAGGGTACCTATTATTTTTTATGCCAAGTGATGCGTTGCTAAAAAATTTGTAATACTTATTTAAAAAAATCAACAGACAGTGATGTCTTCACTTGATCATAAGAAATTGTTAAAATTCAAATATTAAAAGCTGTCACGAAAATTGAATTAAAAGTAATCTTAAGGATTCAGTAACTACATTGAAAAAAAGTCAATTTAAATAGGTTTAGAAATATATAGTACATTGAACTTCGGGAAAATTAATTTGCTGAATTGCTTCTTCTTAAGACACCTGCACCTTCATTCTTCACCCAGATGTCAGGATTCAAAATTTGCAACAAATGTCACTTATTCACTGTCCACGAATTTGCATTCAGCACGCGAAATTCTGTCTTCATAATACATTTAATTTAAAATATTCCATGAGTATTCTCTGAGTCAAGCATGCGAAATCGACTACTTTCAGAGGTGCAACGTTTAGACTGCAGCAATATTCTTGAGGAATTTGAATTCATATGAGGGTGCCCGGAATTCTGTTTAAAGCTATAGCTTTTGAGTTGCATGCACAAATGCGTGAATATAAAAATGCACATACAACATTATTGCTCATTTTATTTTCACGTTTCCAAATAAAAAAATTAGAATTTTTAAATTTACACTCTCTAAATTTTAATTAGTGAGCAATGGGTCACTGAATCAAATCAGTAAGAATTTGTTCTGATTCATGACGCAATCTCATTGATTCAAATAGCTATATGTGAGTCACTTACCCGTGTAAAAATATTTCGTCTTGGATTTGTCTTCAAGACGTCCCATTTTGTCTTCAAGACAATTAAAGTCTAGCTCCGTCTCTTAAGCTAGACTTCATAGACGTCAAATTTTGTCTTATATTTATGGTTATAGCTCACAGTGGCAAGACGAACGGAAGTTGTCTCAGGACATGAAAATTTCTGTTATACCTTGGCTAAAGGCCAATAAAAAAAGAGACCAGATAATTTGGATTTAAATGTGACAATGTATTCTTCGCTCAATTTTTGAAAAAGCTATCCTTTGATGTAAGAAAATCAGAATTTGTTAGTCTTCAGGACTGTAGACATCTAAAATTTGCTTCAGAAAAATTAATATTGTAGTTTTCTATAAGGATCTTCTAAACCGTAAGAAATACGGAAAAGCGGACCACAATTTAACTATTACTTGAAAGTTAAAAGTTATTAGTTATTAGTTACATACACAAGTAACTTTTCTAGGTAATAGTAACAACGAATGGAATAAAATGGATCATTTGATATATATATATATATATATATATATATATATATATATTTCATAATAAATATAAAAAATTGTTTCAACATAAATAAGGATTAGCTTTTATGACGGTATAAAAATGGACCTTTTCGTCAAGGTACACAGGCATTAGAAAACTTTCTTCTGGTTGAAGAGAAAAGTAAAGTCTGGTTCCGTCTCGTAAGCCAGATTTTCAAAACGTCCCCAACAAGTCTTGAAAATGTCTTGATTGCCTGTCATCAAGACAAAACCCAAGTTGAAATACTTTTACATGTGTGATCAAATGAATAGTAGGATTTTTACTGATGAAGAGTGAAATCTCACGGATTAAAATTTAGGGAGCTCATTCTAACAGCCTGGTTGTAATCTAAACACTAATTATTCTCTTGTATAGCTTATTCACACGAAGTGTCCAAGTCTAGTTAACTAAAAGAAAACTCTATATCTTCCATTGAAAACTGTTTTATACAATAGATATTGGATTATATTGGAATGAGCAATTTTTCTCTTTTAAACAGAAAATAAACACGAAAATACAGAATTTTTTATTTTCGAATGCACATTTTCATGCTTTCACACACATTTACTTGAAAAGTTTCTAGCATATTAATAAAGAGATAAGAGTTACTCAATACATCTTATTTTTTCAAAAAATATAACAAAAAACAGCACCAGATATTGAAACATGCAATTTTTCAATGCAAATTTTTTATTTGAAAGATTTCCAGGGACTTGAAAGGATTTCAAGAGATTCCGAAGGATCTTAAGAAATTTCAAAGGACTCTTCGGGATTTGATGATATTTTAAAAGATTCAAAAGTATAACGAGAGGTTTCACAGATTTCAAGTGATTTTAAAAAAATTCAAGAATTTGAAGAAATCACCTAACACAATTTCAGAGAGAATCTCAATTTTTTCAAAGGATTTTAAAGGATCATAAGAGACTGCAAGGAGTAAACTTAGATTTCAAGAGATTTCCCGGGATTTCAAGAGATGCCGAATGATTCCGACGGATTTGAAGGGTTCGAAAGAAGTCACGGGATTTTAGAGGATTTCAAGAGATACCAAAGTAATTTTGCGAATTTCAATGTCTATCAGGGAATTTTAACTAGATTTCGAAGGTTTGAATTCTAAAATGATTTCAAACATTTCAAAGATTTTGATAATATTCTGGAATATTTCACAAAATTTCAAGGATTATATGGGACTTTCAACATTTCAAAAGATTCATAGAAATTTCAAAGGATTTCTGAATATTATAAAGGACTCTAGCCGAAGATATGGAATAATTTCGATGGCTTTTAAAAGATTTGAATTGATTTTACAATATTTTAGGTGGTTTCAAGAGATTTGAAAAGATTACCGCGGATTTTGAAGATTTCAATGAAATCAGAGGGATCTCAAAGATTTCAAAAGATTTCGTAATACTTTGAAATATTTCATGCAATTTCAAGGATTTTGACCGATTTTTTAGATTTTGAGGGAGTTCCGCGGATTTTAAAGGATCGTATGGGGTTTTTAAGATTTCAAGCGATTTCAAGAATTTCAAAAGTTTTAACGAAATTTAAAAGGATTTCCGAATATTGTAAAGGTTTTTAAGGGATTTCAAGAAATTTTAGCGGCTCTTCGAAGAGTTTAATGCATTTTAAAATGTTTGACTAGATTTTAAAATAGTTTGAGGGATTGCAAGAGATTCGGAAAGATTCCCACGGATTTTGAAGTATTGAAAGATTTCAAGGGATCTCTTGATATTTCGAAACATTTTACGGAATTTCAAGGGTATTAACCGATTTTTAGAGATTTAAGATATTTCAGAAACTTGAGAGATTTCTACGAATTTTGAAGGATTATATGGTATTCTTATGGAGTTTTGAAGATTTCAAGCAAAATGAAGGATTTCAAAAGATTTCACGGAATTTCGAAGAATTTTAAGAAATTTTCACAGTTTTTAAAGGATTCCAAGGGATTTCCAGCGAGCTCAATCATTTAATTGGATTTTGAAAGATCATGTACGACATCCATGAAATTCACAGGATTTCCAGGAATTTTCACACGATTTAAACAATTTTAAGGGACTTACAAAGCTTTAAAAAGAATTCACGGAATTTCAAAGGATTGGCAAGATTTCCAGGGATTCCACGAAATTTCATAAAAGGTGTACGCCAGATTTCAAGAATGGTCAACTTTTTGACTTTATATTCATTGGATATATGCAATATGAAACGATACATAATGAATAAAAAATAAAAGAAATAATGATATAATGTGCATGATAGCATAAGAAGTAATTTTAACAGCTGAATCTGGTTTCAATCAGCATACTACCTTGATCAAAAAGTTTTAGGACTTTATTTTTAAAATGAAAAGTACAAGTTCATTCATCATAATCAATATTGTCCCCTTCAAAGTACTCCCCATCGACTGCAACGCACTCATGCCAGCGATTGATCCAATCCTCGAAAAAAATTTTATAATCGGTTTGCGGTATAGCCATCAGAGCCATCTTCGATTTTTCCATGACCTCATCTCGGGTGCTGTAACG
>JAUMHM010000050.1:15037221-15049653 GCA_032362435.1 Melikaiella ostensackeni | reverse complement strand
AGGGGGTCTCAAAACGTGGACATTTGACAAAAACGGGGGGGGGGGGCAAATTTTACACAAATCTGATACCTTTTCTGTTGAGAATGTAAAAAATTCCTAAGAAGACTACTTCGAAAAAATTCGAAACAGGCCTTATGTCCAGAATAAACAAAACAAAAAATATTTAAAAATTCTATCATACCTAGGCGATAATAATTTCAAACCCAGTCAGTGAGTTAAATACATATTTATAGTATTCTGTGAAGATCCACGACTTTAATTGATTTTACTTTCTGAATCTGAATCCAAAGTTTAGAACTAAGGAACCAAGTTATTTCGATAATAGGAGAATAGTGTTATTTTAATAGAATCTAGAATAAATATCATCCTCTGAACAAAGTTTGAAGCATTTCCAGCTTGAGTTCGAAATTGGTTTCAAACTCAATTACTAGGGAATCAACGATTTAGAGATGTAATTGAGCAGGCACATTCCAACTAGAGCCAAGCGTAAAGAAAACTTTCTTTGAAAAGTCGTTGTTTCCTTTGTACCCTTTGTCACTCAAGACTTTTCCAGATTGAGAAACTTCACTCGTGCTTACACTCGTCGGATGAAGAGCCTTTGAACTGTACTTTCATTAATTCTAGATTCTCGAAACTATATCTATTTATTGATGGAAAATCTTTCGATAAAAAATATTAAACCTCACTTAAGCCATCAACTGGATTTTTGATGAATTCAAGTTTTAACTCTTTAAAGTTTTGAGACGACAACGTGCTTCATAACTGTAATATGAGAAAATCATTTCGACTCCGTTGTTATCACTATTTTTTTTTAACTTACAGTTTTATAAACCTTAATAAAAATGCTTAAACTACAAAGATTTTTTTAAAATTCAGCATTATATTCATTCGATGTCTAGTTTTCGTAACTAATTTTATATTCAATCTTCAAATAATTATATGCAGCAGTGTTAACTTATTATGTGATGTACTATTTGTACCTTCCGTGAATTCGATTGGAAAGCTATTTAAAAATTGAGTAAAACTTAGGCATGAAGCACTTGTTCCTATAAATAATCAATAAGTTTGCGAAATTTTTCCACTTTGAAACGAAAATCATAATTTGTGAAACAATATATGAACGTTATCTAATCCCACTACCCTCATTGAATACAGGCAAAATAATTTTGAATATCCTAATAGCATTTTGATATTTTGATTCTTTTACTTACGAATTCGATTTTTTTCTTCAGGCCTTTTTCAATCTCATCAAAATTCTATTCAACCCGCGTTCGGTAATAATTATCTGCCTTTCCTTTCTAGACTTTCGCCTGGACATCTCGAATCCGTCTGAGGCTCTACTTATGTTTGCAAACCCAGTCAGCACCTTATTATATGAGGGACATGACTCCTTTGAGCACTTTACAAAGTACTACTCAAAACCGACTCGCCTTTGTCAGGCTACATAATATATTTTCAAAGAAATTCAAACATAAATTGAGGACCGTGCATAGTGCATATGCTAAATTCAATCTATCCCGAAGTTAATAGACTTATATAATAACATCTTATTAGACACGAAGTAGGTAGAAAAAGAAAAAATACAGAAGAAAAAACTATTTACCGTATTTCGTGACCTTAATTTGAAGACATCGCTTCTGCGCTGACAGAATATTTAATGCACCTGTAACAGCCATTACGTGATGATTTAAATTTATTCTCTGGGTCACGAAATTCAAATTCTATTCTCGACCAAATTGATTTACCTCTAATTTTTCTTTGTAATTCATATTTCCATTAGAGAGTGTTGTAGAATTTTTCTCAATTAATAAATATGATAAGGCAATAGTGACGCTGAAATATAATTCAATAAAAGGTATTGAAAGGGGCATTACATCGTCCATCTAGTTGCATAAGGTAGTAAACCACACCATTTTCAAAAATAACTTTTTAAAATGAATTTTATACTTTATAGTGCCACGCGTCGTTTATCAGTAATATTTCGAACCAAAAATTACGTATTACTTTAGTAAAGCCTGATGTACTTGAAGAGTCAGTTCCATGGTCCCGTCGAGCTAATAGTCTTTTCAAAATCATAAGGTCGTATCCCACTATAAAGAAAATAATTTACGACGTAAGCCACGTAAACCCGTCAAGCGACACTGTAAACAGAGCCGGAAAGTTATATCTTTTTACACTTGCGCTAACGATTAATATCGTGATCAATGAAATATAGAAATTGCTTGATGAATGGAAATTATCGATGGTTAGTATTAGGAATTATTTTTGTTGCTTCCGCGTAACCCACACCTAAAAGAATAACTCATACAAAATTATTCTTTGAGGTATTTAAAATAATTTGGGTTCTTAAGAATTTAAAGAATAATAACTATCAATCTTTTTCATGTAAATTTATGTCTATAAAACTTTTTGTTTTCTTGAAATATGTATTTTTGTAAAGCAAGTAGGTTACGACCTTCTGAACGCTTAACCCTACAATTTGATTTTTTTCACTCCTGTGAAATTTCACATTTTTGGCTTACGACCTTATGCAATTATAGTAGATGGGAGATATGCAAGCTCGGAGAAAATAGAGGATTACTTGACATGCGAAGAAAGGAATATGCAGCATAAGTTAAGGAAAATAGCAGAAGAGGAAATAAAGAAGAAAAAGAGAACGTGGGTTAAGTATGGGAGAATACAGATACAAGGTATATGGTGGGATTGGGATGAAGAAACGGAAGAATTAGTCAAAAGTGCTTTAATGGGGGATTAGGAAAGGAAGGAACGAGAATGAGAAGAAAAATGAATAGTAGGCAACAAAACGAGACGAGAAATGAAAGAAGAGATGAATGAGAAAAACGCTACTGGAATGCAGCAGGCTCGCAAGAAAAGGATAAGAAATTCGTGAAAAATTTGGAACAATGAGAAGTAGTAGTAATGATAGAGACGTGGCTAGATGAAAAGAGATGGGAAAGAGTAAGGGGAAGGTTACCAAGAGATCACAGATGGCAAGTTCAATATGCAAAGAGGAAGAATAAGAAGGGCAAAGCAATGAAAGAATTGGTGGTGGGAATAAGGAAGGAATTTATAACAGAAAAGGACAGGAAAGAATTGAAAGTATAGAAAAAAGGATTAATAGTAGAAGAGGTAAAGGTCCAAGAAGAGGAGTGGAAGATAGTGGGGTTATATGTAAATAGAGATATGCAAGAGAAATCTGAAGGACTAAAAGAACTGGTAGAAGGAAATCAAGAAGGTATCAAGCTCATAGTAGGAGGAGATTTTAATGCATGAACAGGAGATAGAGAAGGAAGGGAATAGAGAGGAGAGCGAGGGGGAAAAACCAAAGACGAGATGCTGAGTAAGGAAGAGAAGAAATTATTGAAGAGCTTGGAGAAAATGGGATGGTTTATCTTAAACGGAAATTTGGAGCGGGATGCGAAGGGGAGATATTCACACTCAGTAGGAGAAAGAGGAACGGTTATCTACTACGTGATAGTGGACGACAAGATGAGAGAGGAGGTCAAGAAATTAGCGGTGGGAGATTATATAGATTCGGAACACTTCCCCATAATACTATCATTAGAGGCTGAAAAGAGTAATCAAAATGAGAATAAAAAAAAAGTAAAGGTAAAGAGAACAGGAAGAGAGGATTCGTCAATAGGAGGAATAGAAAAATTTAAGGAAAAGGTAAAGAAGATAAAAAGGAAAGAGGAAAATGTTAACGTAGAGATGGAAATTATGACAGAAGAAGTAAAAAGAGTATTGGAAGGCTCAAGGAAAGAAAATGTTGTGAAGCTGGGATTATAAATGAATGAAATGAGGAATATGAAGAGAAGAAGCAAGAAGTGGGAAAGGAAGAAACTGGAGAAAAGGGAAAAGTAGTGGAGAAAAATGTAGGAGAAAAAAGAAGAAATACACTAAGATGTGCGATAAAAAGAGAGGAGAAAAATAGGAGGTTTGAAGAAGAGGCAGAGAAGGCTAGGGTGAAAGAAGATTCTTGGAAAGTAGTCAATGGAGAAAGAAAAAGAAGTATAATACTAGACCAGGATATGGATATGGTGAAATAAAAAAAAAACATTTTATGAGTTTGCTAGAAGGGGTGGAGAAGAAAGTTAGGAAGGAAGGAAAAGAGTGAAGGAAAAGGGACGAGGAAGAGGATATGCCAAGGGAAGAAATAGTCAATGTGACAGGAATAATAAAAGATTTGAAGGCTTTTGGTTTAGATGAAATCCCAAATGAAGTCTGAAAATATAGGGGAAAGAACTAAAGGAATGGCTATGGATAATATGCAATAGGGTACGAAGAGGAGAGTTGTGGCCAGAGTTATGAAAAGAAAGGGTAGCGATACCGATAGTGAAAACGGGTGAAGAGGAGGAGGTTAAGGATAATAGAATAGTAACGCTAATGCAAACGTTATATCAGTTATATGTAACTGTTTTATCGGTGACTTTGAAGAAAGAAGTTGAGGAAAAAAGCATAGTGCCACCGAATCAGTCTGAGTTTAGAAAAGGAATGTGGATGATGGACAACATACATGTTCTGCTTTATTTGATAAATAAAAGGATGAAAAGGAGAAAGTGGGAATAATGGAAATGTTCGTGGATATAGAGGCGGCGTTTGACTCATTGAATCCAGACGAGATAGGAAAAATGATGGTGAAAGAGGGTATAAGAAAGGGTTTAATGAAGAGAGTATCAGGAATTTTTCGAGAAATAAAACGAAGGGTGAAGGTAGCAGAGTAAACAGGAGATACTTTTTGGTTGGTGAAAGAAGTAAGACAAGATTTTCCTCTAAGTCCGCTTTAATATAAAATATTTATCACAATAATATATGTAATAATAATATTATTCATAAAAGATTAATCTTAAGGAAATGAAGAGAAGAGGATGAGAAGGAGTTATGATGGGGAAAGAGGAGATATATACACTGGCATACGCGGACGATGTAGTGGTGATGGCAGAGGATGAAGAGTGGATTACGGGCTTAATTACAGGTTCAGAAAAATACTAAGATGGGAAAAATTTGAATCTGAATGCAAAAAGACAAGAATAATAAGGTTTGGGAAAGGCGGCTTGAGAAAAAAAAGAAGACTTGGAGACTAAAGGGCGTAAAATCAGAAGAAGTAAAGGAATTAAATACTTGGAATATACCTTGCAAATAAATGGAAATCATAGAGCTCATATAAGAGAAAGAATAAAAAAAAGTGGTAGTGGTAATGAATTAGATATAGGTGATAGGAAAAAGAAGGTTTGAA
This sequence comes from Melikaiella ostensackeni, assembly GCA_032362435.1. NCBI lineage: Eukaryota > Metazoa > Arthropoda > Insecta > Hymenoptera > Cynipidae > Melikaiella > Melikaiella ostensackeni. Next base: position 15,044,417 of record JAUMHM010000050.1, on the reverse strand, counting down.
GAAAATTAGAGAAGGAGAATGTGGTTGTTTGATATGCTAGGAAGGAAGGGAAGAAAGGAAAGGAAAAGGGTTGAGAGGTAAAAAGAACGGTGTATAAGATGGACACTAGGGGTCGACTGGAGAACACCTGGATATATGGAATTAGTACTAAAGTATTCAGAAAAGGGATGGGGAGAAAGAAGTTGGATAAGAATAGCAAGATTTAGATTGGAAAGCGAGGTCAGGGAAGTGATGTATTGTGGAATGAAGGAAAACAGAAAGTGCAGAATATGCGAATGGGAAGAGGAAACATGGAAGCATATAAGGGAAGGATGTTTCAGGGGAATTGAGGATAAGGGAAGCTGGCAAGAGAATGTGGTAAAGATTTTAAGTGAATAAGGATTGGGTGAGAAGTGGATGAAGGAATTGGAGGAGGCAAGATGAGCGAATGAGAAAGAATGAAAGAGTGATTGTGAAAATGTCAAGGTTGAGGTAGAGAAGAAGTGAAAGAAAAAGGCAGCGGACGTCGCTGAGGAAGATAAAGATTTGTATGTAGTGGTTATGTGATAGTACCTATAAGTAGATTAAGATGCGTATGCATTCTCGCTCGCTTTCTCACTATCATTATAAGAAATAGAAATAAGGATTTTAGACATATAATTCAAACTTTTCAATATTTTAGCAATGTAGCAACACGGTGATCATTCTAGATCGCCGCATGACAAACGAGCTCTAAAACTTTGCAAGCTCGCTCATGTGGAATATGCAATTAATGAAATTCTTGTGGCGAATGAACGAGGAGAGATCGACAGCTATATATGTATACTCGTACGAGCGAATATAGGGGACGAACACGAATCGTCAAACAAAATGACATGGTGACGATGGTGCGTGATTTAAAGCTAGGCACATACGATCGAAGAAAGGAAAATAAACGAGGGAGCGCAATATGTAGCCTTGTAGTTGCGGTATGTCGACTCTGTTATTCTTTCTGGGAATGATATTGCAGGAAGGAGTGAACCTCGCAGTAAACCTAGCCTGTGCCACTCTGACACTGAATGCTGAACAGGAACAGGGGCAGGTACATACATGAAACTCCCACTAATTATCAAAGTTCGACATAGTGTACTCAGTTCTCCCTTTCCCACCTCTCGATCTGTACTTCCACCGCCGACCTCACCTTGCTTCGAGCCTGCTTTAGTTCGTTACAGGACTGGCTTCAGGCGTTTTAGAATTAGAAGGTTGATCTTAGCTTAATATCAGTGAAAACGGCCATTGTGTCTTGTCATCTCCTCTTCCTTGTGTCAAAGCACCCTTCTGATCATGCTAGATACCTATATCTAAGCGCTGAGCAATAGTCAGATCCATTTATGAATATTATACAAATTGAAAACCTGAGAGACCATAAAATGCTATTTCAACAGTGAACTTGGATAAAACTTGCTGTACGCACTGATTGAATCTTCTTTAGACTAAATGATCGAGTGAATGATAAACCTAAATTTATTTTTCATAATTTTCTGTACGAAAATATACAAAACCGGCACTATATTATACTTATTCAGATTATAGTTTCCAAGCCTAATATTCTGATAACAGTCTTTAATTTTTTGAAGCTACAGTAAACCCTGGGGTATCAAATCGTTGCAGATTATTCTGATGATCAACTTCAGATCAAAGTGATCACTTTTGCGGCTCAACATTTTCCAGAAAAGCCATCAAGTATTCAGATAAGACTTACAAGTTGGAACAACATTAGTTTCTTTCAGGGTTTTTTCCTTCACCACAAATTGATATTTTCAACGAAAAATCATTAAGTTTCCAAATAAGACTACTAATTTATGGACCATCCTTGGAGAAACTCAAGCTTTAACTCAACTTAGCACTCAAAATTTTTTGAAAAAATTCCCTCTTAATCCTAGGATGTTGTTAATCTCCCATCTGTGAACAAAGTGCCTACGTGGAATCTAAAGAAATCCTTCAGAAAGGCAAATAAGGAAAATGCTCTACTGATGAACTCGACAGTGAAATCCACATTTTTATACCAGATATTACAAATTTTCTGAATCATTTCCTGTTGATCGTAGGATGTTGGAAATCGACCGCCTGTCAACAGGGTGAAAATGTGGAGTCCAAAGAAACACCTTTACAAAAAAAAATGGAAAAAGTTCTACTGATTTATAGACCATTTTCGATGAAAATCACATTTTCACTTAACTCGAAATTGAAAATTGTCTAAAAAATTTCCTATTGATCCTAGGATGTTATAAATAAATAAATACATAAGTAGCTTAGTATATGAGTATGTAAGTAAATAAACGAAAAAAAAAATTAGTTGTCTTGGGTTCCGCGCGCCTTCGACTTAAGTGAAAGATACGAGATGGAAGAGGAGTTTTTGGTAGTATGTGAAGTTATATGAAATCACATTTTCTTACATAAAACTGTATTTGAAAGTTAAAAAGAAGTAAAATTTCATTTTTCATTTGAAATTCATATAAAGTACTAAAGGTCTATAATTTTGTATTGTAATACAAATGTATCAATTTTATATGCTATTTCGAAAATATGTAAGAAAAAACACCTTTTTGCCTCCCTAGATGCACAACATACTGTTTTGAAATCTGTTTTTGGTGTGTGTGGAAGAGATGTGGTATTATATCGGGATATGCCATAGATTTAAAAATTATTCATGGATATTTTGGATAGATTAATTTTTGATTAAATTAGAATTTTTTTAAATATGAACGAAAATTACATTTGCTTGAATTTGGTTGCTGGAACACCTATTTCAAACAAATTTTGTGCTGTCTAACGCAAATCTCATCTCTTTTTTTCAGATTAACTTAAGTTATCTATGTAATTGAAAAAAAATTTACAACTTTTAATGATGCTAATTTTTCATTTTTTGACTACTTTGAAGTAGCCTAAAGACTGAGGTAAAGAACATTTTCACAAAGAAAATAGTGGATTTTTCATTTTGAACATTTTTCCCCCATTTAATTCCAATAAAAAATATCAAATGGCATGCATGTACCCTCGAGTGAACACAGATGGTAACCTGTCGAATTCAATGAATTAAATTAAAATATTATAATATTATATTATATATATTAAAATCAAATGAGTTTATATCATGTACCCCAGTCGACACGATAGTATTAACATCAATATTTAAAAAAAGTCTTTTATTGTATCTGGGTTTATTAGGACAGTAAATCAGTTTGATGGGTCAAGATCACATTTCATTTAAATAAACCTTCAATACGAAAAACACGCTAATATGACTTTCTAAAAAGTCGTTACAAATAACGGAGAAATATAGATATTCATTGATAATGACACATTTTTTCGAATAATTTGTTGCATATATTCTTCTTCATTTTAGGTTCACGTGGAAAATCTGTGGGCATTGGACACTTTCCCCCAAAACTAGATTGCAAGATTATTATTGCATAGAGATGGCATCGAAGTTGCATCGAGATTGCCTAGGGAGTGTACACGAGATTGCATGAGTAATTAACCCCTTGTACGTGTTCCTTCGCTTATGTACGTACAAATGAAAAGAGGCCAGGTTGTCAGTATACAGTTACACACACGGAGCTACTACTATATAATATGGATGATTCTCCACAGACAGGGCACTTTTGGGTCTCGAACCTGTCGTTACTAAACCAAATGGGTTTTCTTCATGAAGGATGGTGAATTTCTTCATTTTAGCACAACTAACTTCTTACTTCCGTAAGAAAAAAATCATTTCATATTATCGTATGTCTGAAAAAATGCTCCCGAATAATCGAAAAATGTCTTTTTGTGATGTCTCTACATACGCGGTGCGAAATTTAGAAACGTGTAGTTAATTTATCATGAATTACCTTTGAATTTATAGTTGTTAGTTTGATAGCTTGGCTCAAAAACTACGAAATTCGTTGAGAATATTTCAATTGAACTTATATATTCGTAGAGGAAATGTAATTATACAACTGTCTCCCTAACTATTGTCTCTGGTTACGGTATCCGAATCTCCACTACTTTTCGTAAAATCTTGATCATTTTTTAGGTTCTATCGTCTCACGAAATCTCGAACAAAGACCACACTACTCACTCGTCGAAACTTTGCGAAGAAAAATCAAGAACCTTCTTTGCAAAGTCAAAAACATAAAGGAAAGTTTAGCGTATTTTTATGAGCATCGGATACCGTACGTGATGAATTTTTTCATATTTCACAATAAAAATTAATGAATAGTTGATGATTCGTTAAAGCACATACAAAAGCAGGTTTCGTTAGGAGGATTTGTTGATTCCTTTTGTTTTCAAAGTGTAAAAAGTGATTTTGTATCGTTTTCGGATACCGCAAGATCGAATATCATAACTTCCTTTTCGCTGTTTGAGGACGAAACGGAGTAACTGGACCCTTTCCTGAATAATGTCATTAGAAATTGATGTAAATCGACAACTTAAATCCTTTTACTTACGAATAATAGAATAAGCAAAACCGACTGCCTGTTTCATCAAATAAGCATACATTATATTAGTTTTCTTTTCAAATTTCGGAAAATAATTAGAATTTTGAAAGCATTGAATTATTAAAATTAAAATTTTCTTACTTTTCATATCACGTTTAGTGTGTTAATATTAGGAAAATTTTTGCAAAAAAAGTTGCCTTTGCCAAAACTGCCCTGTATATGGAGAATGACCCATATATATATATATATATATATATATAAAATTTGGTCAAACAACCACGCAGGGTCCCCCTGAGAGCGACTGCCATCCATGAGAATGACACCGGCTCCCAGTAGAACCGCGGTAAATCAGACCCATGGCCACGCCTCACAACCGTGAGATGGGCGGTCACATAGTACGGTGAAATCACGATGAAGGGCCGGCGAAACCCTCATGTGTCCTAAGGACACGGAGCGACCCAAGAATGACAGCTCTTTGCATCTATCTCGAAAGTTCTTCAGCATTTTTCTGGCACGCGGATATGGCCTCGAGATTCCGAACCAGTGATGGTATCGCACCTCCGAGAGCACCGATGACAAAAACAATCACTTTAGCCGAATATTCTTCATACACTCCTCGCAGCTCCCTTATAAGGTTTCGATACCTCTCCCCCTTTTCCTTCTCCTTGACTGTGATGTCACGTCGGCTGGACCGAGAGTTCGATAACAAATATCGTTCGTTTCTCTCTGTCAAGGAAAACGATGTCAGGCCTCGAGTGTGCAACGTTTAGCCTGAAGTCGAAGTTCCAGTAAATGTTGCACAACTCGTTCTGGACAATTGACTCTATATCTCTGGGAGCGTTTGGCAGAGCAGGGTCGCGGTTAACACCATAAGAGCGACAAAGATGGTAATAATGAACTCCTAGGGCCGCACTATGCCTGTGAAGATACGTCGTTCCCGCGTGAGTGGGGCACCCGGATAGTATGTGCCATACCTGTAGGTGCTCAGAATGTGCATGACACGCTCTTCACCTGTCGCTGGGAACTTCTTCACATAAGATGCAGCTACGGTATACCAAGGTAAAAATGACACCGTCCTGACACGCGAAAATTAAACCCTCTGTGTCTGAATCAAGTCCGGATGATTCAAGGAGAGCAAACGTTAACTCCATCGACGAGGAATAATCTTTTAAATTTCTGTGAAAGTTCCCGTGCATTTTCTTGTCGCGGAGCTGTTCGAGGAAGTTGCTCACCTCTGCTTTCTTTACTCGGGCTTTTAGAAGTGAGGCATCTAGATGGAGTACTACACTTTCCTCACTTCTGATGTTAAGATCCAGACCAAGGGTCTCGGCCGCCTGCTCCGCGGCCCTGTAGAGGAACGCTCCTTTACCAATCATCTCGTGGTTGCTGACCATTGTCAGGAAAGGATCTCTTCCATTTGCCACGATGTGAGCTGTACCCAAGATAATTCAATCATAAAAACACTGGATATTTAGAAGTCCGCGTCCGCCTTTACGGCGTGGGATGTTTAAACGTGGAACGGACGACTTGATATGCAAGCTCTTCCACATATGCATGATCTTACGTGTGACGATATCGAGGGCCGTGAGCTCGTGCTTCGTCCATGGGACCAGCCCAAATGAATAGAGTGGAACCGGGACGGCAAGCATGTTAGTTACAGATATCTTGTTCAACGCCGACAGATTGGAAGACCAAATCTGTCGAAGGTATAGGTAGGTCTCTCGAGCTCAAAGGTGTCTAATAGCGCTTCTGTTCACGAGTTCAGGGTCATCGCTAACGCTAACAAGTCGTCCTCGTTCCAAATGAATCTTTGCACACTTGTCCAATCTAAAGTTCATATCAATTTCTCGTCTGTACCCCTTGACGATCTTTGAAGCATCCTTGAGATGCTGTGTCCCAGAAGCATAGATCTTCAAGTCATCCATATAAAGTATATGAGTGACCTTATGCTTACGATTATTAGATTCGCCGCAGAAGTATCCACGAGAATTGCGTAGTGCGAGAGATAGTGGCAAAAGTGTGATGCAGAAGAGAAGAGGAGTACAGTGCGTCCTAACACCAGCCACTGCGGAGTGGGCGTCTCCGACTTTAAATATGAGCTGAAGATCCGGGCCAGATGTTGGTGTGTAGAAGTAAACTTCTTCCACCAGAAGTTCTTGTTACCATCCGGTCCGGCTGCGGAGAAGTTCTTCGTGCCCCTCAGTGCTTTCTTCACCTCTACGGCAGTGATTGGTGGACACTGTTCCTCGGGCGTTATGAGGTTGTTGTACAGCTCCTTGAAACGCGTGATGTTCTCAGTGTCTCCATGTGGTGGGTGTTGAACCTCGTGAATTTCTCTCCAAAAAGTCTCCATCTCCTTGGACGTAGGCAGATTATTGACAGGAACCGGGAGATCACGGAAGAGGTGCGATGGGTCAGCATCATAAACTGAACAAGTGATGGTCCAGAGGTCGGACTCCTCCGAGAGATCCTCACGAAGGGCATCATCTATTTCAGCCAGATCTTGGGGCTTAGGAAGAACCTGAATGTTGATGTTTCTCCTCGCCCTGAAATCACCATCATCTCTTAGGGGATGCCTGATTTCCGCAGTTGGTCTTAATGTCACATCCACTTCTTCGTCTGCGACTTGTTCTTGCAGCGATTGGGGAAACATTTCGTGTATATATCCTGTTTGCAAGAGGTTGTCCGCGCGGTTTCGCAACCTCTGTTGCGAAACGTGCGAAAGCTGTGGGTGTTTCTGGCACCACAGAGTGT
>JAUMHM010000050.1:15020896-15037121 GCA_032362435.1 Melikaiella ostensackeni | reverse complement strand
GTGTAAAATTTGACCCCCCCCCCCGTTTTTGTCAAATGTCCACGTTTTGAGACCCCCTGAACCCGAAAAACAGGTTTTTATGAATGTGCTTGTCTGTATGTCTGTCTGTCTGTCTGCCTGTATGTCTGCCTGTATGTCTGCCTGTATGTCTGCTCGTGAGCACGATAACTTTCGAAAGAATGAATCTATTGGATTGGTCCTTGGTACACTCTTTGAGTATCGGAAACTGAAGGTCAAGTTCGTTATCCAGCCATTTTGGATAAAAATTCAAAAAGTTGAAGCATTTTCAAAATTTTTCAGACCATTTTTTTCAAGATTTGAAAACTATATGTACGGTTATTCATAGTACTTAAAAAATAGAACAGTTTATTCTCATGACTTTTTTCTATAAAAAAAAAATTATGAGAGTTATATCATTTTCAAAATTTAAAAAACGAAAAGAAAATTAAATTTTCAAGCTAAACAATGCACGATATGAAAAAAATTCAAGAGTAGAAAAATGTTGCTTTCTGAAAGCCCTTCAAGACTGTTGTAACAAATTCTTGAATTTTCAAAAAAAAAATCGAAAATTCAAGTTTTGAGCCAAATAACGCGAGATACGAAAAAAAGCTATGATATCAAAATTGTTGTTTTCACGAAGACGTATAAGCTTTCTCATGAACATTTTTTGGTAGGAGGCATAGTTTGTATTTTAAGTATGGAAAACGATATTGGAATATTTTTATTTTAATTTTTGAGCCAAACGCCGCTGGATAAGAAAAAAAGTCAGAAGAGTAGAATTTGTGCTCTTAAAAAGTCAAATAAAATTGACGTTACACATTTCTCCATAAGACCAATCGTGAATCATTAAGATAATCATTAATCGTCTTTTCAATTATTTATTTGTATATATTATACGGCGAGCGCAGAAAATCGTGCGCGAATATTATGATGAGAATGTACTCGTATTCTTCAAGGGGATAGGCCACTGTAAAATTTTCAAAAAATTGAAATTTTTTTTTTGCTTAAAAGGTGTTTTAGGGTCTTAAAATAATATACCAAAAGATGGAGGGCGGAAAAAATGTCTAAAGGTCCAAATTCTTAATTCTGCCGCAATGCCTCTCAGGTTATTCTCGAAACCATTTTTTTTTCAACTGGCCGGAAACATAACTCAAACAAATCCTCACCGATCGACCTGAAATTTTAAAGGTATATTCAAAATTGCTTTCTCCAGTGACGTACGTAGGATTTTTTTTCATATTATATAGTTTTTTTAATAAACAATTTTGTGACGATTTTTTCAAGAAATTCCACATTTTTTTTCAAAAGTTCAAGCTCAAAAATTGCGGGAGTTAGATTTCCGGCCGTGGACACCTTAAAAAAAAGGCGCCGACGATGAAGTGCTGCGCAGCCGCCATTTTGTCATGAACAAACTTGAAAGAAATATTTTCTGTACTTTATTACTAGTATTATAGATCCCATTCTTACAGAATTTCTATTGATCTCTTTATTGCGCCAAAAAAAATTCCCGAAATATGCCTATTTTTTCCTGCTCTACAGTGGCCTAACACCTTAAGGCCGATAGAGCCTTAAATAAATAAATTTCCTTTTTCATTTGAAATCAAAAACAAATTTAGTTTACCATAGCGGCTAAACTTTTCTTATGATTCTTCATAAAAGCTAAGAAAATATCGCACTTCCTCATCGGGGTCAAAGGTTAAACTCTAAATATCTTCGCTGCTTTCGTGGTCATAAAAAAATGTTGAAGACTATATTCGTCTAACTTTTTAATGGAAAATCTGATGGTGTTGTTTAATTTTGTAGGACAAAATTATGAGATACATTTTTTGCATATTTTAGTTTTTAATCTAATAATTAGGATTTTTAGTGTACTTGGACTTGTAGATGTATTCGATATTATTCAATGGTCCCATATAAATTGTTTTTATGTATATTGAGTACTTTCTTATTTATCTTTGAATACAAATAAAAGTAATACTAAAGATAATTGAAAAACAATTTATAAAGTAGCAATAAATTCGCATCGAAAATATCTACAAGTTTAGGCATACTAACAGTCATAATTATTAGAAGAGAAGGTGAGTTATGAAAAAAAATGTATCTAAAAATTATTTTTGAAAATCAACACAACACCGTCAAATTTGTCATAAGAAATTAGGCTAATATTGTCGTAAACATGACGTGTTTGTGACCACGAGATCAACGAAAATATTTAGAGTTTAACCTTTGACCTCGATAGGGGAGTGCAAGATTTCATCCTATTGGATAAAATTTTTTAGGGATTAGTTGAGGAGTTAACTGTTCTGAAATCTGATAAACAAATTTCATAAAATTTCGTGGAATGTCTGGAGATCTGTGCAATTTTTTAAAATCCCATGAATTATTTTGAAAATTTCGCAAATTCCCTAACAATGTTAAATTATGTCAAAAGTCTTCAAAATCCTTTGAATTTCATAGATATCGTACATAATCTCTTGACATCCCTTTAAAACGATCGAGCTACCTAGAAATTCTTTGAAATATTCAAAAATCGGTTAAAAACCTAGAAATTTGATAAAAAAATGTTTAAAGCTGTTGAAATTTCTTGGAATCCCTTGCTATCCTTTATAATATTCGGAAATCCTTTGAAATTTCGTTAAACCTCTTTAAATCTTACGAAATCCTCTAAAATCCGTGGATAAATTTTGAAATCTTTTAAAAACACTTAAAATCTTTTGAAATACCGTGAGATCATCAAAGCCGCTTTAACTCTCAAAATCCCTCAAAATCCTTGATATCCTTCGAAATTCGCAACATACTTTGATATCTCTTGAATTCTTTTAGAATCCCTTGCAGTCCCGTGACTTCTTTCGAAATGTTTTGAAATCTCTTAAAATCTCTTGAAATCCCTTAAAATCCTTTGACATCTGCGGAAATCATTCTGGAAATTTCTAAAATTCTAAAATTTCTCAAAATCCCTCAAAATCCGTCCAAATCTTTCAGTATCTCTTGAAATCCTGTAAAAAATCTTGAAATCTGATGAAACTCTTGAAGTCCCTCAAAATCTGTAAAACCCCTTGAAAAAGTGAGGATCTCTCTGAAATTTTACTAGGTGATTTCTTCAAATTCTTGAAATCTTTCAAAATTACTTGAAATTTGTTGAACATCTCGTATTCCTTTGGAATCGTTTGGAATATCCTAAAACTTTTGTCATTCTTAGAAATATTTAGAAATCTCGCTCATAGTAAAAATAAATGTATATATGATTGATATATTGAGTAAAAATATAAAATTTTACGTAAGAGGGAGGAGTAATTTGTATGAATTTACCCTGATAATACCTTCACTTTTGAACACAATTTCTTGAAAAGTATTGTGATTTTCTAAAATTTGACATACCACAATAAGCTCTTCTATATCGCCAGGTAAACAGTATACATAATGAAATGAAGTCGATAATGGTGGAAAATTATAAAATTCTTGAAAAGAGAAGTAGAATAAAAATAGATAGAATGGCATAAAAGAAACATAATGCACGGAGAAAATTTGTTGGTTAAGTTTCACACGACTGAATAAAGTAATCCCAGGATATGAGGACATTATTGTAAGTTTTCATTTTCAGTCAAGTAAAACAAATTACGTGAGAATCTAATAAACGAATTAGAAACTTATGATAGAATATCAGTCGATTTTCCTAAAAAGTCTGGTAATAAATATGTGTACTTCTCGGTGAAATTGTAAAAGACAGTATTGCAAAAATGGCAAGAATGATTTAAATAGTTTAAATTTACAATGTTTACTTCTATTCTAGTCCTAAAGAAATTGAGTAGTGAATAAAACGAGCCAAGAGTGCCGATCGAGGGTTTTAGAAGATTATCGAAGATAAAATTACAGCTTTAGGTAGAAAATCTGAAAAGTGTGCATTCCGAAATATTGAAGAAAGTTAAAACATGATTTCAAATATGATAATTATCTGAATACAATATTCAAGAATCGTCACAACCGAACAGATATCTCTATTTGGTAGTAAGGGGGAAACCGCCCTACAGTGGACAACTTTGTAGAGTGGATAATTGCAAATAAAAGCGAAACCCATAAAGAAAACTTAATTTACAGATTTCGTATTCTCTATGTTGATGAAAATGTATTTCAAGATATGATTTCTTGTTATTATTAATCATAATATCAAAAATAAACGAAACATATTGTTTTTGATATGATCAATTAACTTTGTCGTGATGAACATTCGTAATTTTCTTTCACGTAAATAACATTTTCTCAGAGCAATTTTGTTTAATAATATATGTTCGATGGTCATTAAACTGTAATGAATTCAACCCGAGAATCATATATTCTATGTCTTAAAATAATTGTTATAAACATTTTTCTACTGTGAATATCAGAGTCATTCCTAGAGTGGATTTCCAGTGGAAAGTTATAGAGATCATTTACAATCATAGGTTGATACATACCTAATAGCAGAATCAGCAAATCATCATGTAAATTCCTATAGGTATTTTTAGTTACTTTCGACGCGGAAAGATTGCTGGCACACCTGACCTCTCATGACCTGTCCACTGTAAGGTGTGACTTGAAATATGACCGAATGGCTGTCATTATACTTTTACTAATATTATCTAAAATATAAATTACGTCACTTTTTTGTTTGTTCTGATAGAAGCGTAGGTATAAAATATATTTTACTGGTACGCATAAACACATCTTTCTATCCTGCTTTTCGGGGTAGAGTTGGTTGTTCGCTGTAGCAGTGGACAAAATTTCAGGGTCGTAGAACAATACAAGAAACTTTTTATTGGCTTTCGAATTCATTTTTACGAAAATCTTATCACATAGCTGGATATATAAGCTTCACTTGAGTCATAAATGCTCTTCAGTTTATGTCACACTTTGGGTTCACTGCAGTTTACAATTATCATATCTATTGGAAAACTTTCCTGCTTTTTTGTTCGAATGATTCTTCTTCCTCTTTTTATAGAAGGAAAATCTACTACGTATTATCCTTGTGAAACAGAAAATGCGCCTATAACTCCGGATTACTGCGACCATAACTGAGCCGTACCTACATTTACTGCACTATCAATAGCCCCATGAAGCGTAGATAGTCAAAAGCTATATGTCCGTGTAGGCAATCAAAGTTTACTTTCTGCCCATATGGAGATAAAAGGCAAATTCGAACTCAGCACGTGCGATATGTAGGTAATATGCATGATATGCGTAATTTTGGACAAAGTCACGTAGCTAGGCCGAGGGTGGCTACTCTTTTCTTTAAACAAATGTGCAAAACGTATGCATGCATGCAGGTGCAAGTTCCGTCGAGCACCATATTTATACATTATACATGAAATATGCATTTCCTGTTATGTCAACGACGATCCAAGGATTCATATACGCTCCAACGGTTTGGCGCCAACTCTAATTACACTTAATGCAAGTAGTTTCTTAATGAATGCTATGTGGATACGAACAGCGTGTCTGTTTACTACTTGCATTGTGCATATATGAGTTCTAGAAAAAGGTTCAGAATTAAAGAGATGGAACCTTTGAATCAGAACTACAAGGCTAAAAAATTTTCAAGTGACAATAAAAATTTTGTGAATTGTCATTTGGACAGGTCAACAAATTTTTTTGGAATTAAAATTTTCCTTTTCAATAGAAATTATAAAATATATCTTATTTTAAACAAACTTATCTCAATTTGATGCTTGCTTTCATAAATATACAGATGATTGACTAATATTTTCTTACTACTAATATTCTTTTTACCAAATTTTGGTGAATTATGCGATTTTAAGAAATTACGGCTCAGTTACTTGCTTGTTTGTGACGTTCAAAAGCTAGTCGAAATCGGAGAGATCGGAGTTTAGGAGGTATTCGCGTTTTTTGTGAACAATTGGAGTAAACAAGCTGTAAGTTCGGTCTCGGGTATTTCCACTTTGTTCGTATTTATCTAATTGTATCATGCCCATTTAATGAGCACTTTGCTTCCTCATCACGATTAATTAGAAAATATGTTTGCTTTCTCATAGAGGAAGCATGAATGGTTTTTTAAATCTCGAATGAAGGAATCATTGCCATTCTTGCATCAACCTTGAATTATGTTAATGAAACGAGTCTTACTGCAAGAAAAAGATTTATTAAATATTATAAATGGCCGTCACTTCCCTACTCTTCAATAAAATGTATGAATATTATAGGTCAATCGATTTCTCTCGAATTAAGGAGTCTTTTATAGTAGTATATCTACCTTGAATTATGTTAATGAAGAAATTTTTACTATAAGAAACAAATTTTCGAGGTAATATAAAAGTGCTCAAAAAATCTAATGAATATTTTTAGAAGTCCTTTATCAGTTTTGAGATAAAATTGGTGAAAAAAAGCTCTCCAAATTTCATCAATTTATCTACAACCTTCTTTAACCCTGGCGAAAGTTTCGGATAGAGATTCATTTCGAATCATTTCGAAGCAATCCGAACTATTCCGGAATCCGTATCCGAACCAATCCGAACCAATCCGAACCATTCCGAAAAAGTTTTCAGTTTCATTTGATCTGAATCGGTTAAAAATTAATCCGACTCAATCTGATTCAATCCAAACTTCCAATCCGAATCCACATTTTTAATCCGAGCAATCTGACCCAAATTTTCAATCCGAATGAATCCAATTCAATCCGAACTCGGATTCATTCTTATTGAGAATTCAGTACATGTCAATCCGAGCTCGGATTGATTCGTATTCATTCGGATTACAAATTTGGTTTTGATTGGTTCGGATTGATTCTGATTGGTTCGGATACATATTTTGGAATAATTCGGAATGATTCAGAAAGAATTCCTATTCGAAACTTTCACCAGGGAAGTTATCATGTTAACAAAGAAGGGCGACAAACATACACACATAATTTCATTTGGTAAATAAACAATTTTTGTATGCTTAACATTTGTTTCATTAACTACATTCTTTTATTTTTGTTTCTTAGAGAATACCAAAGTATATTTGGAAAATTGTTTTAAAATATGGTTTGAATCCTTCATTTCCACTGATTTCAAATGTCTTCTTCACTAAGTTTCTAAGATAAGTATTGCAACAAAATTTCTGATTTCTATGTTTTTCTTCCGGAAATATTCGTATTTCCCAAAAAAATTAATATTTTTTCAACGTCTTGGCTGCTCAAAAGGTTATTTTCTACAGGAATACAATTATTGAATCTTTTTTCAATAAAAAAGTTTTCGCTTCATGAAACCAAAGATTGAACTTGATTTTAGCTACGATATGAACGATTGAACAATAAATGTGCACCAATGGGTTAGCGAAAAATTAGATTTTTGGTGCTCAAAATAAGTTGAAGAACTTCATAATTTCATAAACGGTATATTTTATAATTTTCATACCTTCGGAGAAAAGCGACAATTTTTATATTAAGTCTCAAAAACAATGCGAATTTTATTCGAATCGCTCATAGCTGTTCAACAAAATTTAACAAATTTTTAATTTTCATCAAAGAAGGTATTAGATATGTGTAAAATTTGACTCCCCCTTTTTTTGTTAAATGTTCACGTTGTGAGACCCTATGAACCCGAAAAACAGGTTTTTACGAATGCGTATGTCTGTATGACTGTATGTATGTATGTCTGTATGTATGCATGCATGTTTGTATGTATGTATGCATGTCTGTCTGTGAGCACGATAAATTTTGAAAGAATTAATCTATTAGATTGTCCTTTGATGCTCTCTTTTAGTTTCGAAAACTGAAAGTCAAGTTCGTTAGCCAGCCATTTGGATGAAAATTCAAAAAGTTAAAGCATTTTCAAAATTTTTGAGACCAGTTTTTTCAAGATTTAGGAATTATATGTACGGCTATTCATAGTACTCAGAAAATCGAACAATTTATCTTCAAGACTTTTTTCGATAAAAAAAAATTATGAGAGTTATAGCATTTAAAAAATTAAAGGAAAAAGGAAATGAACATTTCAAGCCAAACAATGCACGATATGAAAAAAGCCAAGGCTATTAAAACGGTTTTTGGAAGCTGTATACGATTGTCATAACAACTTCTTGAATTCTCTTGCGAAATCGAAATTCAAATTTTGAGTCAAATAACGCGAGACAAGAAAAAAGTTGGGATATCAAAATTGTTGCTTTCACGAAGACCAGTAAACTTTTTTCTCAACATTTTTTGATAGGAGGCATAGTTTCTTTTTTACGTACGGAAAATGGTATTGAAACATTTTAATTTTAATTTTTGAGCCAAATGACGCAAGATATGAAAAAAAGTCAACGAAGTAGAATTTGTGCTTTTAAAAAGTCAAATAAAATTGCCGTTGAACATTTCTTTATAGAGCCAATCGTAAATCAAGATAATTTTTCAATCATCTTTTCAACTATTTATTTGTATATATTCTACGGTGAGCACAGAAAATCTATCGCGAAGCGCGAATATTATGATGAGAATGTATTCCTTGAGGCCGATAGAGCCTTACGTAAATAACTTTCCTTTTTCATTTGAAATCAAAAACAAGTTTAGTAATTTGTACATGAAAAACATATAACACCGAGCGCGAAGGACGAGATCCACATTATTTTTCGGAGCGCAAAGCGCAACGACCGGATTGCGTGCCCTAGGCGCGCTCAAACTTGTGAGAGAAGCGAGCTGCGCGCGAGGCGTGCCATGAGAATGTGCCCGCGAAGCGTGCAGATTTTTTAATGTATCTTGAGATACTTGAAAAAATTCCCGAATCTAAAATGACTTTTCTAATGAATGCTTTAACATTTTAGCAGGCTCGAAATAAGTGCACTTTTTATGATTAAAATATTTTTTTCCTTCATAGTTGGCTTTATAGCTTCATAGTTTGAATATAATACATTAGTTTCGTAAATGAAATTACACTTAAATTAAGTAGCTTCGAAAAAATAAATATTTTAAATAAAATTGTCTTCTCCAAGAGTGCTGATTCTATAAATTTTCGTTTCGTATACTTTTTTTCGAACCTCTGTTCAATTTTCTCTGATTTTGTCATTATCAATTATATTTTACGATCAAGATAAAATTCAATGCATCTGTTCTCATAAAGAGAAATGGGATAGGTTCAGATAGGTGAACCCGGTATCCCATCATCAGCCACGGACCAGGTCAAGTGCTTGATGAGTTAAAGATGTTGAGAATTCAATACGATATTTGCAACCTCTTGCGATGATGTTGTAGTAGATACAAAATTAGGTGTATGGTGTAATTTGGAGTTTCTCGTTTACCGCTGTTGTTCTTAAGCAGCGGCCGAGAGCGTTGAAGGTGACATTAATCGCCTCTGGATGCTTTTTTAGAGGTACCATCCTTTTCATTTTTCCTTTTTTTTTGTATTTCTTTTGACGTGTCTCTTTTTCGGGAAAACCTTATGTGAGAAAGAGCGTATATTGTAAAATTAACGCGAATACTTGCCAAGACAAGTGGAGTCTACAATGATTCGACGCACTTTTCACAATGAAATTCAGCTCGTAAGTTTGCTCGATATTGTGCACTTAAGAGAATCCAGAACTGATGGCTTTTTGTAAATTAAGCAATGTCATCAATCACCTCTTGTAAATCTTCTCTCGTATACATGTGGAATAATTTTTCGGGTGTCATTGATATTATTTCGATGTTTGTGTCGTTCAATTTTTCCTCCATGAATTGCTTCAGTATCGTCAGGGCTGACATTGCTGCCTCCTTCAAAGTCATCGACTTGTGATGAACTTCTTGAAGCGATTGCTGAGCACCTTCACTTCCTGAGCCAATGGCCTCAGCATCGAATTGAACGAAAATTCCAGAGGGATCCATATGGAAAAGCTGAGGTCTTCTCTCGTCAATTCCAGTGAAGAGAATCACGACTTCAAAAGATCGATACATGGCGCTTCCATCATCGTCACTGCCTCTGAACTGAATCGCTAGTTCGGAAACAGTCTGAGCCGCCGATTCGACAGTCATCTTCTCCTCAAAAATGAACCAGTGATCCTGGCACTCGATTCTTGCCCTGTCGACCATCGTTCTGGAATCAGCCATCAATCCAGAAACGGCTCAGCTGATGTGTTTGTCAAGCTCGACTATTTTTTCCACTGTTGTGGACTCCGTCAGGACGGAAGACGTGCTCTTCCCCACGGCTAGAATTACCCCCTCCGAAATGGAGATTCAAACTTCAGTGGATCAAAGTTTAATAAGTTCAATCGCATATTCGACTTATTACTATTATTATTATAATAAAGATTATATCTCAGTCTTAAGATGGTTACAGCCCAATATGTCCGAGGCACTTTTTGAGTTGGATATTTGCACCAAACTCAATATATTGCACGGGGCTATCCCGGTTTATATCATCAGTCACGGATGCATTTTAGTAATGCAATCAAGTGATCTAATAAAAGTGATATGCATAATTTGTTCTATTCTAGCCTTGTTACACTACTGAGAATTCAAGAATTTATGTGATGAGGTTTAGGAAAGGATGCATATAGGAGAAGGGATTAATTTTAGATCAATGTCATGAATATATATTCGTACAATAAGTAAAGTGATCAAGTTAGTGTCCTCAAATTTATTGCAATATAAATTGATAGACTATTATACAAATTTTTATCTAAGATTCTCATTCTAAATCATCTTGATCAGTTTTAACACAAGACTCCGTTTTACCATTCGCAAAACCGTAAATCCACCGCACCAACCTAATTGACTAATCAAATTTTGAAAGTATTTAAGTCATTAGGACAAAATGGAAATTTTTAATTAGGAATTTTTTCTGTGAAAAATTCCTAATTATAAATTGATAGACTTCATATGCACAAAATTGAATAAAACCAGACACATAACAAAATATGACACATAACAAAATACGGTAATTGAAAGAATAGTTAACTTGTATATAATTCATTCTTAGGATTATTACATAATCAATAGGTTTTCATTTATAAGTTTCGCATCCAAAAAATATTTTGTTTAAATAAAGAGTATATGTGGGCGTTCGCAATAAAGAGGCCCTTATGACCGGTTTTAGTTTAGGAAATATTCGTGTTTCCCTAAGTCAGGGTCAAAATTATGATTTTCGGGTTTGAGTGGGGGATGATACTAGGACCTATACTGAATCTATATGCACTATGCTTATGTTCCGAAAGCAACCGGAAGTGGGTATATTACATGTTCGAAGAAAAAGCAAAATGCGTGTATTTATGACACTCGCCAACTTTAGATATCAGAGTTGGTTCTTTTAGTTCCAACTTCTTGGTCTTCAAATGCCGGGAATTCATCCGGCTATATGACCCTATACGTAACTCCATACCGACCATAAGGGTTCTTTTCATGTAAACGCCCACATCTATTTTAGAATGAATATAATTTAAAAAAAGTAAATGGTTATTTGTTTTCAAAGAAAAAATTCTGCCGTACTTTTGAAGAGACGCTCTATCTACATTTGGAGTCGAACAGATAGATATTGAACGAAACATGTTTGCAACTTCGTTGACCTGCATCTTCCAATATATGATTGCATTTCAAAAAAACTATTGTTCTTGGGTAATTCGGACTTGCTCTATTCACTGGTGCAACAAAATTGATAATTTTGATTGTTTATATGCAAAATTGTGAATAGGCTTGATATTAATGCGCAAAGTATGCGAGACAATTAATGAAAAAACCAATCTACGCAGACAGGCTTTCGAGCCGCCCTTTCGGCACCAAGGAAGGCCCGCTTTCAGGTTGAAGAAACACTTCATCTGCACTTTATGATACAATTGTTAATTAACGCAACTAATGAATATTTTTTATAATCTTTTTATTTAGTATCTATTTATTTAGTATCTATCATTGCGTAATAATGTAATGTAATATGATAATTTTGGTCATTGAAATAATTGCAATAAAAATTGGTTGAAAATTCGAAACTGTAGATAGGTTTTTTCTTCCGGAAAGTTGAGCCGAACTGGACGAGAATCAGGACGAAGGACATTTCTATGCACATAGGTTTTTCTTCATTCGGCGCTGGTGACTAATTTACTGACGAGCAGAAACCTATCTGGTAGATAGGTTTTTCGAATCAGCTTTTTGGCGTGTAGTCGACCCCACAATATTTGAATTCTTGTAGATACGCTTACCTTTCTGTAAATAGAGCCGTTCTTCGACAGTATTTCTTTAGATTTCTGAAAAATCTCTAGAGATAGGCTAATTAGGCTCTTCTCATATCCAAATTTCGTTAAAATTTCTAATCACCTTCAAAATAGATGGATTCGTTTTTCCATTACGAATCCAACGATATGAAAAACTCATTTTTCATAAAAAATATAGATCGAGCATTTCTTCAAAAGTACGGCAAAATTGTATTGACAGTATATCAAAGAAATATTTCTACCGATTGCGAAAACATGTTCCGGAGCGAATATCCTCATAGTATTGAAATTGAAGGGCTTTGATTCCTTGAATAAAAATACGTATGTACGTACGTTTCACCTGCTACTGTGATTCTAGAAAGCAAGCAGGCGACGAAATTTAATAACCGCATATTTCTGACAAAACAATGAAAATCTTACTATTTCTTGCAGCTCGTGACCTAGAAGCCTCACAAATGCCTATTCTTCGCATTCGCGATTCGTTTGTTTGTTCACTGAAATTCATCCGATTCCTTCAATTTTGCCTACTCAGGTATTCGCTTGTGTTTGCCGTGACGTAAACTTGTTCCCGGGATACGTGACACTCCATATTCTGAAATGGTAGCTTTAGAAACTGTCGTCGTCCGCAAGTTCTTGTCGATATGTATATGTAAACTTGTACAACTTTTTTATTTTACGCTTTTCCTGAAAAAAATTTGGGAATTCTGTATATTGAATATCTTTGAAATTCTTATCGTGCTAAAGGAGATATACATTTTCTTATTGTGTGCATGAAATAATTTAATTCAAACCTTGGTCTATAAAAGGAGTCAATATGTGCAAGAAAGAAGCAAGGTGAATAGATGGTTCACCTAAAACCTTGCGATGGATATTTTTTGCTTGCAATTTGTGGGAATACGTTGAATTAAATCACAAGGTTTAACAATTTTTTTAAAGAAATGGGGCTAAAACCTCAAAGATATAATCATAATTTCATACTTTGATCAAATCGACTAAAAAATTGAAACTAAAGTTGCAGGTTCACACTTTGCGTAAATCGACTAAGAGTTAACACATAATTGTAATTTCAATTTTACCCTTTGGTTCTCAACAGATACACCTAACTGATTGTTGTATTCATTCAGTGAGAATCTATGTTGCTATATGAGATTCACATGATCCTTTTTCGATTAATTAGGTTTCGTTCGATTCAAATAAACTTTCGATTAGTTAATTCATTAAAAAAACACAATTTATTTGCAACAAAGTGCAATAATTGCTTTTGATAATATTAGACTTTCTGTACTTTTTTCTCCCTTTAAAGTCACATTTTGATTCGTGAACATCCATTTTACTGGAGAATTTCAAATAGAATTTGTTTCGGGGATAGGAAAAGTTTCCACCAGCCCTACCCGATTTGTGGCTAACCCTAAAGAAGAACGTGCCAGACAGGGAGGATAACGGAGGTTAGTTTACATCCCAGAAGGAAGAGAACTCAAGTTCTGGAATATGTACACGCAAATTTTCCTGACAAAAAGAAAGTGAGTTTCTCCTTCTGAGTGATTTGATTTTTCAAAGCAGGGGTTGAGTGAAACACAAGAAAGGACAGTTTTACGAAAACTTTCATTGTTTGATTCTGATTGTGAATTGTATTACCATTTCATTGATTTTATTTTATTTATTTATTTCATTGATGTTCATCATTATTATTCTACGCAGCAATCTTTAAATCTAGAACTAAAATGATATGCTTAAATTTTTTCGTGTAAATTTGTCAAGGTTTTATAAAAAATGATTCGAAAGTCAAAAAATTTATTAACAATTCACTAAATTCTACTATTTCAATACTGTGAATTTAACAGTTGTAAGACTTACTCGTTGCGTAGCTCTTATTTTGTAATAACTGGAAATAATTCTGTTTTATAAATGAAAAAATAGTTATAGCCAATGCTTATGTGAACAATTTTAAGCTGAAATGTCGAAAGGTTTATAGTTTTACACTTATATTAGTACAATATTACTTGCAATATATATCAAAATTTATTTTCTTAACGAAATTCTGTTTAGAATTAATAAATGTAAAATTCGTGATGATTATAATATGAAATCATGTTAAAAATTACGCGGATTTTAAGAAATGTAATAGAGAATTTGCATTTATCGTAAATACAGAAAATAATTATTGCATCTCGTACAGGACGCTAAACTGAGTTTATTTTTACAAGGAATAAATCAATATTAGGTTTGCATATTTTCTCATAAATTTTTTTTAATTGAAAAAAAACTTGCGGTAATCGGAGCTTTCATCGTTGATGTGACGTCAGTTATACAGGCAGTTCTTGCCAGTGATTGGTTATTCAGTATTTTTTTTTTTCAATCCCCTGACACATTTAATTTTTTCAAATCGATACTTACATAGTTTCAACATTTACTGACATTTGAAATGTCAAGCATTTGAAGTGCACGATGGAAAAAGGTTTTTCCTAAGCGGCTTCGCAAAATCTTTAACCACTCAAAATTTTTAATAATTTTCCATGTCTTCCGGGATTTTGAGTGTAAATGTCTATTCACAGCATCATAAAATAAAAAATTAAAGCCTATTATCATGAAATATTATGGTTGAAAGTCAACAAATTCCAAAGTACAATAAATTATAAGCGCATGCTTCACTGTTTTGTGCGCATCGTCTAACGGAAGTCATCATAATGGGCAATTTTTCAAATGTAGTATCACAATTTGGCATTTTCAAAAAAATTTTGATGGGATATGAGTACATAAAAATTAAGAATAAGCGCTTTGATGAAACGGTCATATCATAAAATTTAAAATAGAACAATCAAAAAAGTGGACGTGATTTCTCTATCCCTTGATAAGGTTACAACCCCCGCGCGAATAATTTGGCTCAGAATTTCAACTATATTTTGTATTATAACTTAGGGAATTTGCAGTTGCTGTGTATATTTTCTGATTAAATTTGTTCGAAACGTTTAAATCCGGCAAAGTTTCACGAGGGTGGACTAGGCTAGTTGTGTGGGGACGCGTATAACTCTAGCATGAGCAGTAGTTATTTTTAGATATTTTTACGTTATGTTAACCTGTGTGTTAACCCAGAAATACATAGGAATAACTATTACGCATGCCAGAGACATACGTGTCCGCATATCACTGGAGTGGACAAGCATTCCCTCTTGAAATTAAAAGTATTATTACCAAGTGATTATAGCCAACTAGAAGTGAAAAAAAGCATATTATCAAAATTGTTAGGAAAACAGAATGGAAACAGACCACTATAAAAAGCTATAAGATAATTAATATAATTTTACTTTAATAGATAAAATTGGATCGCGAAATTTGTATAACACTTTAGAATATGTAGGGTACATCTGTATTGGAATTCCGTTATTCATGTTTAGTTATAACCTAGGATGCCCTCAGGCAATAGTAGGAATGATAATAAAATGTTTTTTACATTATTATAATGACAGGAACATGAGGCAAAACTGTACAAACTCTGTTCACCTCAGGTCTCCCGAGTTGAAGAAAAAACTAACCAGCTTGGCGGATTATCCTACGATAACGGCGGAGCTTCGTTGTATTAATATGAGGCGGGTATGGTAACGTTCTCGTACGGCGGGTGGTCGAACGAGCATAGGCTCGATGGTAGCGTTAACCTCGGTGCGCTGATTTGGCTTTAATCTGTGGGAGAACGCATTTGTCAAAATTTATATATATGACTCTGTCAGCGAGCGCTTGGTGTAAAACGCCGACTCCTTCTCTTTCTTTCGCAAGCGAAATGCTACCTCCTAGAAGTAGGCGAACTCAGCGCTTCACGTCAGGCGCGCGTCCATGAAAATTCCAACAAGGGAGCTGAGGAGCCTTGGAAGTGCCTTCAGGAAAAAATTGTACACTAACTGATGAAAGGAGGTGTTTCGGGTTTCAATCGTATGCAAAACTACGAATCTTGCCGACGTTTCGTAAACATTGCAGTTCACTTCTTCAGAGCTAACCTGAAACTGAAGCTTCAGATTATGTTGCTCTTATATATTCTCTCTACGATGCCTGTGATTGGCCAGAGCGCCCACCGTGGGGACTGGTCGAACCTGATTGGCCAATCAAGTCTTTT
>JAUMHM010000050.1:14991707-15010549 GCA_032362435.1 Melikaiella ostensackeni | reverse complement strand
CGAGACTTGCGCAGTGCGAGAGATAGTGGCAGAAGTGTGATGCAGAAGAGAAGAGGGCTCATGGTGTCACCCTGAAAAAAAACATAAATAAATGATAAATAATAATAATGAATGTAAATAATGATAATAATAATAATGAAATAATAAGAATGATAGTTTGAAAAATTGGTCAAACAACCACTGTAGGGTCCCTGAGAGCGACTGCCATCCAGAAAAATAACACCGGCTCCCAGCAGAACCGCGGTAAAATACACCCATGGACGCGCCTCATGACGATGAGATGGGCGTTCAGATGGTACGATGGAATCGCAATAAAGGGTCGGCGAAACCTTCCTGTGCCTTGAAGACACGGAGCAACCCAAGACTAACAGCTCTCTGCATCCATCTCACAAGTGCCTTGGCATGTTTCTTGCACGTGGGTTTGGATTGGAGGTTACGAAACAGTGATGGCTTCGCACCTCTGAGAGCACTGATGACATGGACAATTATTTTCACCGAATATTCTCGGAACACTCAATGCAGCTCCTTTATAAGGTCTTGATACCTCTCCATTTTTCCTTCTTCTTATCCTTGATCTTGCTGTAGGCTGGAGCTGAGAATTCGATTACGATCATAGTTCATTTCTCTTTGCCAAAGAGTACGATGTCAGACATCGAGTGTGCAATAGGGACATTTAGCTTGAACTTGTAGTTTCAGTAAATTTGACACTTCTTGTTCTCAACAATTGACTCTATCTCTCTGAGAGCGTTCGGCAGAGCGGGCTTGCGATTAACACTATAAGAGAGACAAAGATGGTAATAAAGCACTCTTAGGACCTCATTCATTCTCTAGAGAAACATCGTCCCCGCGTAAGTGGGACACACGTATAGTATGTGCCATAGGTGCTCAGACAGTGTATGACACGATTTGCACCTATCGCTGGGAACTTCTTGACGTAAGACACGTCTACGGTATACCAAGGTGGGAATGACACCGTTCGGATATGCGAAAATAAAACCCTCTCTGTCTGAATTGAGTCCGGATGATTTAAGGAAAGCAACCGTTAGCTCCATCGAAAAGGACTGATCTTTTACATTTCTGTGAAAGTTGCCGTGCATTTTTTTGTCGAGGAGATTTTCGAGGAAGTTGTTGACCTCTGTTCTCTTCACCTGGGATTTTAGAAGTGAAGCATCTAGATGGAGTAGTGCACCTTCCTCCCTTCTGATGATAAGATCCAGGCTAAGGGTCATAGCCGCCGGCTCCGCGGCTTTGTAGAGGAATGCTCCTTTGCCAATTATCTCGTGGTTCCTGCTCATTTTCAGAAGAAAATTTCTTCCATTTGTCACGATATGAGCTGTACCCAAGATAATTTGATCATGAAGACACTGGATATTTAGAAGTTCGCGCCCGCCTTTACGGCGGGCAATGTAAGAATTCGGAACTGACGAGTTGATATGCAAGCACTTCTGGAAATGCATGATCTTACGTGTGGCGATATCGAGGGCCGTAAGCTCGTGTTTCGTCCATGGAAACACCCCAAATGAAGAGAGTAGATCCTGGACGGCAGGCATGTTAGCTGCAGATATCTTGTTCAACGTCGACAGATTGAAAGACCAAATCTGTCGAAGGATATGCTTGTATCTGCATCGGAGAACCCTCTTCATTGATGTTATATCCTAGATGTTGCTTTCTGCCACGCCTAGGTACAAAAAGGTCTTTCCAGCGCCAAGATGTCTGAAAGCACTGCTGTCCACAAGCTCAGGGTCGTCTGGAGCGCTAGCAAGTCGTCCTCGCTTCAGATGAATCTTGGCACACTTTTCCAATCTAAAGTCCATACCAATTTCTTTTATGTAACCCTCATCATTGGGATCATGTTCATTATCCTATAATATCCTTGAGATGCTGCGTTCCAATAGCATAGATCTTTAAGTCATCCATATAGATCATATCAGTGATTTCATGCTCGCGAATTTTACTCTCGCTGCAGAGGGACCCATGAAAATTGCGTAGTGCGAGAACAGTGGCAGAAGTATGATGCAAAAGAGGAGAGGACTCCTATATATTCATATGTATATATTCAACATATTATAATTAGGAATAATATACTAATATGTGACGCGCTCCGAGAAAAAGACCCTTAGCGGCCATTCTTCGATTTTATAGGAGAAGGAGAAGAAGTAGCGAGGAGCCGATAGACTCTTCCGATATTCCTCTCAGTCGCAAAGTTGCTTTCAGCAGATCAAAATTCTTTAAATCAAAAGTGAAGGGAATTCAAAAACGCCCTGGCGTAACCTGGAATAATAATGTCCAAAGTATCAAATGCCTGAGGATAATGAGATTCCATAAACTGCCCCCAATTGCTCAATTCTCTTTGCAAAGGGTGAAGAAATCGCTGACACGGGCCAATCTAATCACAAAAGATGCAACCAAATGTCATAAATCGCATAGAAAATGTCAGTGTACTATCTGAAGTAATAGGCTTAGAGCTATAGCTCGTTATATCCTCCGTAACGGAGGTCAAAGACTAATTCGCTATCTTTGCTACATATCAATTATAAATAATTAATTGTTTTGTAACAGCTCATTCAAAGAAGCATTCCTTTCAGTTTCATGAGGGCTAAACCATATTTGAGACCGTAGAATTTTTTTCCTGAAAACTGAATTTTAGCATTTTTCTCGGAAACGATACAGGATATCACAAAAGAGCAAAATTCATTTTTGTAGAACTTTTGAAGATATGCAAACTTTTATATTAACCTTTCTCTTTTATCCTTCGTGTTTCCAAGAAAAATGCGAGAATTTGATTTTCTTCTAAATCTCTTGGCCACAAAAATGGTTTATCCCGCATAAAACTCACAGGATCTCTTCCTTATGAAAGGAAAAATTCAACAAAAAATTAGCAGAGGTGTAGAACCTTCCTAATTTTAAATGTATCTGGTTCGTATTTTTATTCAATCATGTTGCAAACACTTAAAAGGAGAGTAAACACTATATTTTGTAGACAATACATATAATAAAAAGGTTTCATTCCATCAATTATTAACCAAATGTCATTTTCTAAATTGAAAATTGAATAGTTTTCATTGAAGACCTTAGCTGAATCTTTCTTGATTTTTCTATTAAATTTAAATTCACTTTTTAAGATCTTTGCATTTTTCTCTTCCGAAAAATATCTAAAATGGTGATAACCCCTTTTGTCGTTTCGTATTTTAATTTTGATTGATACATTTCTTGAGACAATCGCAAACTCGTTGAAAAGCATATTTTTCCGACTTTTGACTTTACTTTAAATATCTCAAAATTACATTTTAAAAAATTTTATATCCAGAGTAAACGCAGTCAGAAATAAATATTCTTTTTCGAATTTTTTTTTTCAATTTTAATTCATGAAGGAGCTTGATTTTGGAAAAAAACTATAGAGTATTGATGACGCTTTTTTTGAAGATGTTCCTGCTGAGGATAAATTTATAGTAATGCCGTAGTACATGCTATACAGGAAAATCGAGCTGGTAAACATTATTTCTTCAACTTTTATCTGGATCCTCTGATCGAAAAAATTCACGTATAATCCGATAACGAATGTTGAATGAAAACATGAGGTAACTGTATCGTGAATATAAAATGAATCCCATATTTAATGTCAGTGAATAATCAATTTGCTTATTTATTCTCTATTCATGTACTTGTTATTCGTTCACATGACAAATGAAGAGTAAAGAATGTAAAAAGGTTAAGACGAGGCTTTTAAGGTCCGAAGTTGTCCAAATGACAGTTTGTTCGAAAACAATTCTCTTTACGAATAATAAAATAATTATAATTGGATGAAATGATTAATAAGATAATAAATGCGAGTACAATTCTTTATTCACAAATCATTCCGATAATCTTTCAAGCAAATAACGCCCAACCCTCATGTAAGCGAAACAATACATCTACTGGATCGATCGATTCATTATGTTCGAAGCGATGGTGGTGCTACAATGAAGATGCCACTAAACCTTGGGGAATGCTCATATAGTAAAATGAAATATGTATAAAGCAAAGTGAGATAACAAAATTATTAGTGAGAGTATGTTACGTTATTTGTGAGAAAGTAAAGAAGCAGAGGAAATACAATAAAAATGGATCGGTTTTGCTGCAGTTCGCTTGGAACCTGAAAATCGATTCTGTGTGTGAACTTAAGTTTTTTGCTAGCAGTTTCCACTTTCCATATCTACCTTGCGTTAAAAAACGAGGTATAGAGGAATCTGTCCTTCTAATTCCATTTTTCTATTTTTATTTCTATCCACACACTAATCGCGTGATGTAATGGACTTTTGACGATCCCTGAGGGACCTGTTGGGACAACTTACGAGAATCTGTAGTACGTTGCTAGGTACCTCGGCCCCTGGCAAGCATTGAATCTGCCACATGTTGTCTATATCCTCTACTATAGTAGTGGAACGCTATATTGGTGATGGCATTGGCAAAGACGAGCAGGTATCCAGGGAGTGAACCGAGAGCCTGGCCAGTTGTCACAACATGTTCGCAATGATCTATGGGTCTAATTAATGGCAATCTCCGGAGAGCCGCAGCTTTCTGCGTGGATTTCAATTACCTTGGATGGATTGTCTGCCAACTAGATAAACAGATTAAAGTTTTTGCACGTCGCTCGGTACTATTTGGCCGCTTTTCGATCGCTGCTAATCACTAGGACGACGAGATTATATAAAAGCCTGGTTTTTGAATTAAGGGCATACAGATAAGCTTCGACAATTTTATAAATGAGGTCTCAAGGAATTAAATAAGTGCATAAATGTAGACCTACATATAAATTCACTTGAGGGCGAATTCATTCCTCTACACTCTAAAAAATGTGTCGCCGACTCTGCCTGTTTTGAGATTTTCTTCTGACTAACCATTTACATTTTCTGCTCAAAAAGATGGCTCACTATACTTTGACATGCGCTACTGACTGACATAGTGGACCAAAGAATTTGAAACAATTTTGTTATTTATCCTTATGTTGTTGAACTGTGACATATGCAAAAATTGTTCACAAACTAACTTTGCGGAGAATGCAAGTATAGCTTCTAAATTAGTGTAGCATATACTATATTTTAATTTTTATAATGTACTTCATTTGTATGCAACTACAGATCCATAATACTCTCTTTTATTTGCCGAAGATATTTATGAGTACTTAGAACATACTAGCATAGAACATACAGTGGAGAACATAAAACTGCACATTGTAATATGTGCGTGCATTATTACAATAAAAGTATACTGTATACACAATACACATTTTTCTTTTAAGTATGCACCTCGATGGAATCACGAGTACTTCCAGTGAATTATTGAAGAAAGGACGACGTTTTACTTATCTTAGAATTGTCTGATTATTAGAATTATATTATTCTGTAAAATTTCGAAATAAAGTTAAAAATTCTGAAATTTTCTTCAACGTTCATTCTTTATAAAAAATGCTATAAAAAGCCCGGAATGTTCTCTACTTTTTTAGAATATTCTGAAATAATACGGGCTCCAATTGAACACGCTGGTATGCTTTGTGATGTTGTCGCACCTTTCGATCTTTTAGAGAGCATTCTGGAATGATTGAGAATATTCTAGAATGTTCTGGAACAGAATATTCTACAATTTTTGCAAGTTTCAGGAAGCTTGTGGAATACTCTGGAAGAGGATACCTAGAATGATTTAGAATATCATTAAACATTCTTTATTTATAAAATGCAAAATATTCTAGAATAACTGCAAGTTTTATGTGTCACTTTTCCGAATTTATAAAATAAGACTCTAGTGTATTCGGTTTCGGTGATATTTACGAAAATTCATTTTCCATAAAATTTTTATAATAAATATTCATAAACCTACTTAAATAAGAAGTTTTATTTCGAATTTGGAGAAGTCACTCGGAGAAATGGCCTTCAGTGGCAAAGGGATGTTTCTTGACGCAAACGGAATTTTCTCTTAAATTTAAGATTGAGAGGATTTCTATTTGCCTCAAAAAGAGTTCCTTTGCAGCAAACAGTATCCATTGGCGATGAACTTCATCTGATCTTGCAGTCGAATAATTATGTTCGCGTAAAAAAATCACGTGGTTCATAACCAAACAGGCAAGAGGACGATGCAATTCTTCCAGGACACCTTCTCTCTGAGTCTTCAAAGGTGACTTATTCCAACTGCAGATACGGCTACTTTTATTTAGTGGACAAACATACGCTCTATATTTATATGTATTTTTGTTAGCTTTACTTATAATATCTGAATCTCGTTTTATAACCTTGTACATCTCTGTTGTTTAATAATAATAATTCCCCCCCCCCTCACTCTCTCTTTCTCTCGCTCTCTCATCCGATTTCATATATGTTACACTCCATGAGCGAATTCGGGCATTGTCCGAAAACTTTGCTACCGTCAGAACGGATATTGCTCAATCAAAATTGAATAGTAATAGAATGACATATTGACCTATGTACGAAACTAGGTAAGGTTTATAGTTGGCCATACCCCAACTTGGTTAAATATACTTCTCAATTATATTTGACACCATTTCCAGTATTTAAAAAAAACACCTTTCTATAGTTGACCATAGTCCAACTCGGCAAAATATTATGGGCAATATATATTTCGGGTTTGGGCATTTTCTGGTGCGCAAAATTAATTCTGAGCAAAGTTTTCGGACAATGCCTGAATTCGCTTATGGAGTGTAGCATATATAAATATTTCAGTTGCATAGACCGCGGAGGCGCTATTATACATTTTTTTAGATTTGGACATTCGACAGGAAATCGTCATAGGCATAGACCACAGTAGGTTTTTCTATTGAAGTATGTTTTACTGTATGCTAGAACTCAGTATAATGAGTAGACTGTATACCCCTTTGAAAAATTCATAAAGATGAGTATAAAATGAGTCTGGTTAGGCTTAAGAAATTTACTAGAATGTTACCATAAATGGCCTTAAATGTATGAGCATTTATGGAAATATAGGAAGTTTATAGTAAATTATAAGTAATTGATGGTAACTTTCAGTAACTTTCATAAGCGTTCTCACATAATTAATCAACAGCGTATACTAATCGTCGCAAGTAAAACCTACTTCAGACTTCAGTAACAAAAAATACTGGTAAGTAAACGAAGTAAACTGTCCAGATCCAGCCCTAGCGTTCTTACCCTTAGTATGTAGGTAGCCGATTTTGAATCTGCAACTCGTACTAAGTGCTGTATATAAGGAAATTACGTGGCGGGAAATTCAAAAAGTTAGGACGTGCTACATGTTCAAATGTCCCTATCTAGCTGAGACCAGCGCGAGCGGGTAATGTCTGCGTGCGATACAAAATCACGTAACGAGAACGTGTGCGACCAACTTGGTGAAATTAGCCACCTGCCTGCCTCCGATGCCTCTGCGACCACTTGGTCTCACGACACGTCGGAATTCCAATTTCCCGTGTACGTCTACGTATATAGTGGGGTAGCACGTGACCCGTGGCGATGCGATGCGACGCGATGTCGGCTTGTGTAAATGTGTATGTATAGTAATGATCGATAGCGATCGGCACCGTCCATCAAATGAAGTGCGATGGGGTCCGAGTATTCAAGCACTCCAATAGAACGAGCTGGCTTGCGTTGCGATGGTTCACGTAAATATACAAGGAAATTCAGAGAGGTGGAAACGGCCTACATTCCTTCATATGTACATGCTCTTGCCATGATTGATGACGATGTCCACCCATCGATTCGATTGGGATTGGTAGGACAGATAGCACGTGTCGAAAACGCGCATCTCGGGAAATTACGGAAGGACCATATAATATTCAAAATAATTTAAACTGTTGTTGTGCCGGTAGAGTGCTGACCCAGTTTGGGCTACCCCAAATTATGCAAACAGCCGCAAGGAAAATTTAAGAGCTTTATACGGCTGAAAATATTAAAGTGACCCGAGATTTATTATCTTTATTGGAAATCGGATCAAAGTACTCAAATTTGTTGATTATTGTAGATTGATAACTAAAATTAAACTGTCTATCAAGGAACCTATTGGAAACGTATATTAACAGTTGAATACATTAACGCACAAAAATGTGAAAATTGTAATTTTCTGTAAGAATGTGTAATCAGTTCAAAATTTTTGTGAAAGTGTCCAGCTAATAGCAAGAGCTTGTACTTTCTAGTAGTATTATTTTCTAATCTTTTTTTAAAAGTCGTTAGAAATCGTTGAAAATACAAAAAATCGACTACTGATCGAAAATTAGTTCTTTCTTAATAAAAAGGGGCGTTTTTCAACTTCTTTGTAATTTTTCATTTTCGTACCATTTCTGAGGACAACTTACAATTTTTAAGGAAAAAAAGTTTAATTTATCATACCAGTGAATATGCATTATTTACGTTTAGGGGTTGTTTATTTTAGCTCAATGGTGTTACATACAATTCATATAACACGGTATTTGTAAATATTTCCTCATACATCTTTATGTGTACGTATTTTATATGAAGTTTGTTACACTGAGTAAGAAATCTATCATTACAATTTCTTAAGGATTAGTTATTTGCAAATAAAGGGTCTTATGTCAACTGTTTTATATCTGAATTTGTTCGATTAATATTTTGTTTGATTCTACTTGAAAGAATGAAATAATTTCATTAGACAATGTAGCGAGCCTAAAAACTTTTTCGGTGGTGTCCCCTCAAATTAAAGGAGTTTTTTGTTATACGGGCTTACTCCAGGGAACACAGAAATATTTAGGGAATCTTTTAGTACAAGATACTATCAAATGAAACATTCACTTGCTGATACAATTAGCGAAATTGCTTTGAAGAAGGAAACCACTTTTCGAAAATTTTCAGGCTTCAAACTTTAACATCTTTAAGTCAGTATTTGGAATCATCTGATCCTGATCGCCTTCGGAGCAAACTTAGTTATTCTCCCTCAGTTTTAAAGAAATATAAAATCGTATTGACTTTTTATCAAAATTTATTTTTTGAGGCATCCTATTATATAAACATGCACTTGCCTTCCCTGGATGTTTTTTTGTATTCCTTTCTTTTGAAGTAAATAAGGTGAAAAAATTCTAATTAGAAAGTAAGCTTTCGTTCGGGAACTGCAGTAGTTTCATTAACAGGAGCTGCTCAATGCTCGATCATCCAACCGCGAAATAGATGAGCGGGTTCAGAGAAGTAAGCTCTGAACCCTCCCATTTACTTCGTACCGAGCCTTCAAACCGATTCGGCCACCCAACTCGTCAATTATTGCTCGTCGTAGTATAGCGATTTCGGCTTCAACAGCATAACACAAAGCTTCACGAATAATGCCGGAATTGAGACAATTCGTCTGCGATTAAAATGACCGTGCAGAGCTACAAACAACACGTTTTCTATTTTACCGGAAGAGAAGGAGGGAGTTTCGAATTGAAAACGGCACTCAGAAATACCCTCGAGACTTGGTTGTATATGTGTCAACGAGCTGGAGTGCCGCGTCAAATTTTGGTGCAATCCAATTCAATCAAATGTGTGTGATTCGTGAGTAACATGTACACAGGCTCCTTTCGTTCATAGTTGTACACTCACACGAGCCGCAGATTTCAATTGAGCCACTCTAGCAATGTACTATGAATATTGCAATAGTATATGCATATCAATAGCACTGCGTTGCTAACTCCATGATGGTTAGTTTGCAATTCATAAATATCGGTCTACCGTTTATGTTTGCCTAGTGTCGTAAACAGTTGCAGGTCGAAAAAAGAAGATTTTCTTTAATACTCGTGGGTATTATCGTATACATCCATACATCTTTCCATGCAAGTTTTTGTGTTTCTACGACTCTTTATATATCTTCGCTTTAGAGTCTCATTCACACAGTCCAATCATTCTTTCTTCGGTCTACCTCTGGGTGCGCTACCATTCAACCTTACCAAACTACACTTGCTTTTTTTAAACGTCCTTCATTCCGCCTCTCAAAATGACTAAGCCACGTGAGCAACTTTCTTTCACTCTTGTCAATCAATGTTTCTTCTACGCCACATTCACATTACTTATATCCTTTATTTAATACTTCCAGGTCTTGCTGCCATACAATACAGTCAGATGCGAACGCGGGGGGGGGTTCAACCCCCCCCCCCCGGAATGTCAGAATTTTTCCGTTTATCAATACATTCTACAATATATTCTAAAATATATTCATCTAAACCCCCCCCAAAATTTTTTTCTGCGTTCGCCCATGAATACAGTGGATGCAGGCACATAATTATACATTGCAATTTTAGCTTTATTCGTCACATTTTCGCTTCTGGTAATGGCTCCTACACTGCCGATAATCTGTTTACCCTCGTTTATACGCCTGGATATCTCTGTATCTATCTTTCCGTCAGCAGTAAATAAGCTTCTAAGATACACGAACTCATCAACTTGTTCTATCCTCTCTTCGTCCAAGGCAATGCTGCGTACCGTTTTCTCATCCCCTCTTTCAAACACGATAGTTTTTGTTTTACTTGCGTTAATCTTGAGACCCATACTCTCCATGCTGGTATCCAGTCTGCTGACTGATTCTGGTTCGTCGACTGATTATGCTGTAACAATCTTATCGTCTGCAAACGCTAGTTTTGTTCTATCCACCATATCGAGAGCTTTTTCCAAGTCAACAAATGCACAGAAAACTTTTTTGCTTACTTTCAAACTTTTTTCTATGATATGTCTCAAGATAAATTATGGAATAGACACTAGCCTTCCCAAATGCTTTCTTTTATTATTCTTATGACCTTGCCAATAAATATTTAGGTGAATATTTTGTCTACGACATTTAGTCGGCTAATCACTCTATAATTAGTATACCCACCTTTATCACCCTTTTATTTGTAGAGTACAACGATAATTGCCTTTCTCCAATCATTTGGAACTTCAACTTCCTAAACACACATTCATAAATTTGCTCAGCCACACAAACAAATATCTGTCACCGCTCTTAGGCATTTCAGTGGTAATACTTTCCACACCAATAGCCTTACCATTCTTTAGTTTCTCAGTTACGGATATAATTACGCGGATGTCAATCCTCCTTTCGCCACCTGCAACATATCACCTACATATTAAATAGTTAATTTGTTCTCAAAATCAATTGTTCAAATATAATATTGAATTCTTCTTATTCTGTAATTTTCCTCGAATAAAGACAATAAGTGAACCTTATTAAAAACCTGAAAGTCAGCAAAACTTCTTTTTACCTTTATAAACGAACTTCATCATAATCTGTTCAAAAAATAATGATCAATCTCAGCGACATAAAATTCTTATTTTTGATAACTAAAATACTTAGTAGCGTAATTGTATTTTTCCAACTCAGTGAACTAAAACAGACAGAACTGAGAATGAATACTAACTAGCTTCGCGCCTTTTTCCTTGCACGCTGTCGAACGCAAAATTGATTAACGTTGCTCTACACGATTGTGCAAATAGGGGATGTTGAAAAGTTAGATGCAGTAAAGAAGAAAAGAGGGTTCTAGCACATCCGAGTGTTTTGACCAGGATGGTATTCACTGGTATTCAGGGACTCAGCGAGCCAGATTAAAGGACTTGAATCGCAGTCGAATTACTTGTTATGCAAATTAAACCTGCCTCAGCCGTTCCGACCTATCCATCCTCTCTCCATCCCGGTTGTCCTGCAGATACAGGCACGTGTACATACAGACCTTTTACTAAAAGGCGAGTGACTCGTTATATAATCTCGTCGCTTTCATCTCCCTTGTCGCAGAATCTTTCTCTAGAACTTGAAAATTTTCGCGGTTGATAAAAGCTAGAAACTAAGTGACCTTCTTCATTCAAGGAATAATTCAACAACGCTGAATTCTTCCCCCTTCGCTTCTTAGAGAGAGCATTGTGCTTACAAAATTATTTTAACTTTTACCACATATATGTACATTGATTTGAATGTATATACTGAATAATTTGATGCAAGGAACCCAAAAATTCTTTCATTTTCAATTAGATTTATTTTAGACATTTTCAATTAACGATTGCAATTTCGTAGATTAGATTGGCTAATTTTACAAGGATGCTATACGTTGAAATAGGGAAAACATATACTTTTTCGTAGAATTTACAGAATTTTGAGAAATATTGCAGATCTGCGGACATTTGTCTGTAAAATTCACTAATATTTTCTTCAAGCTAAAACGGTTAAAATAACAGCTCGCAAGAAAGTCTGTAAAATTCAGAGAAAATATTCACAAAGCTGTAAAACTAATGAAATTTCTGTAAATTTCACAGACGATTCATTAAAAGAGCGGAGTCAAAATGGTGTTAATAAAAAAGTTTGAAGCGAGCTCTACCAATTTTTGTTAAATAGAATTTGCATTTTGAATTTATGATAATCTTAGTAGCTATTAAGCGTAAAGGACCATTCATCTTCTCGAAGAATATTTTCTGTCTTTAGACATTTTTCTCCGATCATAAGACTTTTTTTTCTGATCATAAGACTTTTATTTTATCATGAACCACATGAATAGTATAAGTGGGAAGAGAATGTTTTGATTTTGTGAGTGTAAATTTAGCGCTATAGTCAGACATTGATTATGCGTCCCAGTACTCCATGAAACCTTAAATAATCATATTTAAGCATGATTCGTATGGTTTCTAGGCCAGGCGGCAGAGCAAAAAAAATGGTCATTTTCGACATTAATTCCACTAAAGAAATTATGGTTTTAAGATGTTCTTTGGGTCAATATAAGGAACCGTTTTCGTTATCCCCCTCCCCCCGACCTCTGCGTATCTTTTGGCAGTGGCGTAAACTTTCGAAAAATGGGTTTTGTTTATATCTCGTTTGTTTATGGTTATTTTGCGAACTCCGTATTTACAAAAATTGAAGTACATAAAATTTCCCATAGAAAAAGTTTCATTCCTTTTTTCATACGATCCATATTTTTCGAATAATAGCCGGGCAAAGTTTAAAAATTTGTAAAAAATGTTGAAAACTTGCACTCAAACTAGTTCGAAAAAGCCATTCGATAAATTTATGCACTAATTGTCGGTAAGATTAATGTTGGTAAATAAATAATGCATTAACAACTCATTTTTTATTGTTTATAAATAATTTTATTAAGGGAATAAAGGTTTTTATTATATACGGTTTTCACAATTGCGAACCTATGTATGTGAGTATTTGAGACCCGAGTTGAGACCACTCATTCGAAAAATTTAGAGAACAGCTTGGTCTTTGGAATGTAAAAAATCCAGAATGCCATAGGCGTATCGAAAAATTGAATAAGGATCATTGTAATTCAAAATAAAAATAAGGAATACCATTGGCGCAGAACAGGGCTCACCGCTTTCAGCAAGTGTTGACTGCAATGACAAGCGCTTGGCTGTAACAAGGAAAATTTATGTAGAACTATTATGTACTATATATATATATATATAAAGTAAGGTCAAATTCATACCAGTCATACCATAGAGTGCGAAAGAGATACTCTTATGTCATTATAATGACTCACTTGCACTTATGCTCCCCTATGATCAGTATGAATTTGACCTTACGGTATATATAAGTAATGTTTGTAAATTTGTGAGGCTTACCAACAGAACTTTCATCCGACTGATTAATTCAGAAGTTTTCTTTTTTGGAAGCCGACGATCCTTTAGAGGGGAGGTAGAAGGCTTATCCTGCATTCCTCCTTCTCACACCTGAGGTTGATTGCTGAGGGTCGACCTCCATCAGGTCACCTCTACTCTCCTGTTCGTTGTCATCATCATCGGTGGAAGGCTCGTCCT
Organism: Melikaiella ostensackeni; assembly: GCA_032362435.1. Lineage (NCBI taxonomy): Eukaryota > Metazoa > Arthropoda > Insecta > Hymenoptera > Cynipidae > Melikaiella > Melikaiella ostensackeni. The sequence goes on along the minus strand of JAUMHM010000050.1, from coordinate 14,996,813 downwards.
GCCTTCGTCTACGCTTACGTGCTCTCATACATGAGCTTGATGGTTGAGGTTCGACCTCCATCAGGTCACCTCTACTATCCCGTTCGTTGTCATCATCATAGGTGAAAGGCTCGTCCTGCATTCATCTACGCTTTGATGCTCTCACACCGGAGTTTGATGATTGAGGTTCGACCTCCATCAGGTCACCTTTACTCTCCTGTTCATTGCCATCATCATCATCGCTTGACTCAGCTGACTCGCACTCTGACTAAAGCCCTTCGTCGTCCTCATCCCTCAAAAAGCGCTCTAGTTGAATACCGACTCTGTCGTCAATGTCACTGATGTTTTCATCCTCCTTGATATTCGTGAAAGATTGGCCGCGGCAGTTGCCACAAATCGTTGATCATAGCAGTCCAACTTTTCTGCAAGTGCAGGCTACTTTGCAACCTTTGATGCATTTGCACGAAATTCTCTAGAGCACTTCTTGAGGAAAATTCTTGTTAATATACCAATAATCCGTGAATATCTTGTGTCCAGTGTCACGGAAAGAAATAATCGGCTGCTTGCTCCACACGTACTGACCTTTCACATGGACGAGAAGACTGGTGAAGACGTCCTCCTCTACCCCGCACATGGCCCGGGCGGTTTAACTATTCGCCCACTAACGTACACTTTCACCCATTAGAGCAGATGTTTCTCAACATTCCAACGACTAAGAGACTAAGCTATTCTCTAAATTTTTCCAGTAAGTGGTCTCAAATACTTACATACATAGGCTCGCAATTACGAAAACCGTATTAATTGAAAACATTTATTCCATTAATAAAATTATTTATAAACAATACAAAATAAGTTGTTAATGCATTTTTTATTTATTCACATTGATCTTATCGGCAATTAGTGCATAAATTTGTCCGATGTCATTTCAGAACTAGTATAAGTGCAAGTTTTCAACATTTTTTACAAATTTTTGGACTTTGCCCGGCTATTATTCGAAAAGTATAGGTCGTATGAGAAAAAATGAATAGAACCTTTTTTGCGGGGAATTTTATGTACTTCAATTTTTGTGTACACGGAGTTTGCAAAAAAACCATAAACAAACGAGTTACAAATAAAAAACAGTTTTTTGAAAGTTTACGCCACTGCCAATAGATACGCAAAGGTCGGGGGAGGGAGATAATGAAAACGGTTCCTTGTATTGATCCAAAGAACATTTTAAAACCATAATTTCTTTAGTCGGAATTATTGTCAAACAAAACTACGTACCGCCTAGCCTATAGAGGAAAATATAAATAAAGTACTCATTGGTACATAATAACAGAATGCACATATTGTCCATATGGCATCTTTTTCAGAATACGATTTTTTGCAGGCAAAGAGGGTATATTCTTTTACCTGAATGTATGTAAAACCTTTTTGACACCTTATTTTTTGATAAGTACCAGATTAATATTTTAATTAGTTGTAAAAACGAAAAATTGTATGTAAAACCTTTTGGCAACCTTACTTATGATGAGTACCAGGTTAACATTTTGATTAGATGTAGAATTGAAAGAACCTTAAAAAATTATTACAAGATTTATGTTAGTAAACATGAAAATTGTATGTAAAACCTTTTGGCAATCTTATTTTATGATAAGTACCAGGTTAACATTTTAATTAGTTGTAAAATTGAAAGAACCTGAAAAAATTATAATAATATTTATATACACAGAACATGGGGAATAAAGGAAATAGATCATACTGCCAAGATCAAATTTTGAGGGTTGATTTAGAACCAATCTATTCAGATTATTCCATTTTTCAAAAAAGAAAAAGGTAACAATCCAAACGAATAACACGTTTCTAAAAAATTACTAACATCTTCAAATTTGTAAACTATATTTAAGTAAAATAGATACCTTTGGTAAATTAAGTTAACGATTAACACCTCATTGAAAAAAAATCTCAAGTATTCATGAGCAACCCTCAATTTAAATGAAACAAAAAATCAAAAAAGAGAAAAGAAAAAGAAAGCAGCCTCCAAATCCCCTTCCTCCTTCTTTTCACTCATCATTTTTTATTATTTTTTTAGACCACAATCAAAAAACATTTACAAAAAATTTCTTACGTTTCTGTGCTCATTGGTCGATTTTTTGTACATGTTTTTTGATTGTGATTTAAAAAAATATAAAAATAAAAAAAGACGAGAGATCTTGTACAATCATTATAAATCTTTCGAAATCCCGTACAACATCTTGAAATCTTTAATATTTTAAATTTTTCATTCCATTTCATTACCTCCATAAAATCTCTTAAAATCCATTGATAGATCCTTTTAAAATCCCTTGAAATTTTTTAAATCTCTTAAAATTTCTGGGAGTCCTGTAAAATACCGTAAGATATTTCAAATTTTTTGAAATCTATTAAAATTTTTCAAATCCTTAAAGTCCTTTTACATCCTATAACATCGCTTAGGTGTGCTAAAAACCCTACAAATCCCTTGAAATACTTTGAAAACCCGTTAATTACCTTAGAATTGGTAATATTTTTTAAAATTTCTAAAAAATGTTTAAGACTTTGAAATCCTCTGAAATCAGATGAATCTTCGTGAAATTTTTTATAATCCCTTGAAATCTTTGAAATTCTCTGAAATCCCTTGGAATCTTTTGAAATACTCTGAAAGTTATGAAACCCTATAAAATCTTTTCAAAATCTTTAAAATCTCATGAAATGATTCAAAAAATTTTGAAAATTGAAATTCCCTAAAATATTTTGAAATCTTTTGAAAATCTTGGTTCAAAATATTTTTTCTCTGAGCTGTTAAACTTGACAACTTGGGTTGTTTTCAAATGAGGGAAGTTTATAATTAACATTAAATTTGAACATCAGGAACATTCATTTTGAACACACTTTAAACTCAAAATCACTCAAAATTAAGGGTTTGAATTTGAGATTAATCGTTTTTTAACGTTTTCGACTTAAAAATGTTCAACTTTCAATTTGAAGAAATTCAAACTTCGCATACGGATTAACTCAATTAGAAATTGTTCATTTTCAAACCTTATTAATTTTAAATTGTCTCATTATAAAGATTCAATGAAAAAATATTCAATTTTTAATGTTTTCAATGAAAATGATAGAATATTTTCTGGTTTTAAATTTCAATTTTATAAGTTTCCGTATGATCAAAATTGTAACTAAGTAGCGAACTGCTGAGAAAAACATAAGAAATCGACTAGTTGCATTTTTCTTGAAACAGTTGCAAAAAGCAGCATTTTTTCAAAAAAGTCGACAAAAATCGAAAAAGTCGCACGATCCGAGCCTTGCGAGTGAAAATTACATGGACTTCTTAAAATCACTTTTCCGAATGTGATGTATGCATTTATTTTTTATTTTAAACCTCCCAACCCCTGCCAGCATGCCCCAAAAACCACCCTCAAACGAGGATCAAGGATTTTGCGGTATATTGGCCGTAAGTATTACTTTTGTGTACATTTTCTATCAAAGATAATTTTTGATAACCGCATCAAAAAGTTGCATGTATTTTGTATTAATTATTAATTATTTAAACAGTTTTTTTAAACAAACCTTTTTTCACATTTTATCACAAATTATCGGTACCCTCACAAGGAGATAAACTAATTAGGCAATACAAAAAATCAGAAGGGTCGATTCAATTTGTTGTCAATTGTGTAAACAACTTTTTATTGTTCAAATTTAATTTTAGACTGGAATAAGTAAGTTTAAATAATTTTTATTTGCTTGAACCATTTTTGTTCGACGAAATATCACAAATTTACACCTTTTCTGATTAACATAAACTAATTGGTTTAAATCGAAGATCAACATGTAACTTTTGAATGGAACAGTGCGGAACAGTGTAGTTTTTGGCAAATCTTTAAACATATTTTATTAGTTCCTCTTCTTTTGACACTTTTCATTACTTACCTATAATTTTAAAAATAATTTCCATTTGTTTAAATAATCTTATAAGACAAAGTATCAAAAATTTACACCTTTTCAAAATAACTTGAACTGTTTACTTTAAATCGAAAATAAAAAAAAAAGATTAACTAATTAGTTCATGTTTTTCAGAAAAAATGAAAATTTTGTCTTTTTTATCGAAGAAAATTATTTAATCAAATGAAAATCGTTTGAAAGGTATAGATAAGTAATGAAAGGTGTTAACATAAGAGGAACGAAAGGAAATTTTTTTAAAAATTTGCAAAAAACTACACTTTTCTGCATTATTCCAGTTAAAAGTTACATTTCGACAATGAAGCATTATTTTAAAAATGTAAAAAAAGTGAATCAATCATGTTGACCTTTGATTTAAGCCAATTAGTTCATTTTATTTAGAGAATGGGTAAGTGATAAGAATACCAGACATACCAGAATTCTGTCGAGTTTGTTGCCAAACTTGCAAAAGACTACATTCCTCTGCCGTATTCTAAACAAAAGTTACATTTGAACGATAAAAAGTTGTTTAAACAATTAATAACATATCGAATCGAAAGTTCTGATTTTTTATATTGCTTGATTAGTTTATCTCGTTGTGAGGGTACCGATAATGACAATGAAATGTGAAAAAAGAATGATTTAAACAAATTAAATTTTTTCAAAAAATTAATAAGAAATACATGAAAATTTGTCATTTGACCATTAAAAATGATATGTGATAAAAATACACAAAAGTAATATTTACGACCAATATACTGCAAAATACTTGATCCTCGTTTAAAGGGTGGTTTTCGGAGCATTTTGGAAGGGGTTGTGGAGTCAAAATCAAAAATAAATGCGTCCACTACATCCGGGGAAGTGATTTTGAAAATTCTATGAAATTTGCACTTATTTATTGAAATGTACGCCTTCCTGTAAAAATGGAGATTTTCTCCATGTATTTTTAATGAGAAAATTAAGGGGGTGGGCACAACCACTACACGTTGCCTGATCGAAAAAAAAAATGTATTTACTTTCTTTGGGAACCTCAAAAAATGAGTCATTATCCCAAAGGAAATTCGAGCTTTCGTTTTTTTTTGGACCACCCTAATATATACTACTGTGGGCAAAAAATAGTAAGACTTTGTTCATTTTTTTGAAATTTTTTATTTATTCTTCCAAATCTATATCGGGGGGGGGGGGGGG
>JAUMHM010000050.1:14971157-14981288 GCA_032362435.1 Melikaiella ostensackeni | reverse complement strand
GCCAAATCAGGTGAATTCGGTGGTTGTTGGATGGTATTCGTTTCGTTTTTAGCCAAATGCTCACGGATAACGATGGCGTTGTGCGACGGTGCGTTATCGTGGTGCAAAATCCACGAGTTCGCCCACATGATTTGGATTTTTAACACGATTTCGCTTAAGAAAAATTACTGCTAAAAGTTTTTTCCTTGCTTTTACTTTTGGTAGAAAATTAATCTTCTTCGCTGAAAATTTATGTTTCGGTTTAAAAATTCAAATTGAAATTTAAAAAATTCAATGCAGTGAAAAATGTATCCACTTTGTAACAAACTGAACAATTTTGTTCAAAAGTCATTTCGTTTGAAAAATCAACTAAATTGGTAAAAAATTGAACTATTTTGTGGAAAATTCGTTTTTTTTAAAAATCGAAAATTCATTTTTATGATTAAAGATTGAACTGTTTCATTTTTTATTGTACATTTATATTTCATAGTTGAAAATTCAACTATTTGAATAGAAATTCACGCCTTTTGTTTTGGTAAAAAATTCACCATCTTGCTCCAACAAATCATCTTTTTGTTTAAAAATTCGGTTTTTTTGGTTTGAAATTAATCTGTATGACTGAAAATGTAAATGTACCACTTTTGATTCACGTTGATATTTTTTAATTAAAAATTGAACCATTTGATTGCAAATTTATGTATGTTGCTACAAATTTGTCGGTTTTTGTAGAAAATTAATATTCATTCTTGAGAATTCACCTTTTTTGTTTAACATTAAACCATTTTGCTGAAAATTCGTTTTGTTTGTAGTTGAGAATTATTTACTTGAAAATTCATGTATTTTTTTTTAACATCTTCTTTTCTGGTAGAGTTATCAATCTTCTTCCTTGAAAATTCATTTGTTTGGTTCGAAATCGAACTGTTGTGTTCAAAATAGGTTTGTTTTAGATGAAGATAAAGTTTTTAACTGCAAATTAAACTATTGCATTTCTTATTATAAATTTATCTTTTTTAGTTAAAAAGTGAACTCCTTGTTTCAAAATGTATGTACTTTGTTAGAAATTCCTTGTTTTTGGTTGAAAATTGATCTTCCTTCCTGGAAATTAATTTTTATTTTTTGATTGAAAATTAATTTTTTTAACTGAAAATTGAACTTTTCCATTTTTGGTTGTAAAGTAATAATTTCTTGTTGGACATTCAACGATTTGTTTGAAAATTCATGTATTTTATTAGAAATTATAATTTTTTGTACAAAATCAATCTTTTTGGTTGAAACATGTTTATAAATAATAGTAACTGTTTTTCTTTTTTTCGAAATGTACATTATTAAACACTTTTCTTCCGGTTAACATGTATAACTAAAAATTATATTTCCGAAACCATCAATATTTTGTCGCCTAAACATCATGGCGACGAAAGTTAACTGAGATTTCCATTACAACTAATTAGAGTCGCGGTTACAAGAGAATATTAGAGTTACCATGAAAAGAGTATATGATTAGCTGATCAGAACCAAAATGTCCATAGTGGAACGCATTGTAATTTAATCATGATTAAAGCCTCGATCAAAAAATTATCATGATTAGCTAATCATGTATTTAATCAGAGTTGGTGAAAGCTGTACAAAACATGTAGATTCGTAATAGAAATTTTTCTAAAAGGAAAAAATTTTTTCATGAGTCGTTGCCGATGAGCTGAAAATTTTCAGTTGTAATCTATTTAAACATGCTTATTGACATGTTTATAATTGTTTAATTATACCTTATCGCTAGTAAAATATGTACTTAAATATTAAATTACAATGAAGTAAAGTTATTCATTTGAGTTATACAATTACAAATCATCTTATTTGCAAATACTAAATGCAAAAAAATGTCTATGCATAATAAGTTAAAAAATTATATATCTAAATAACTATACGAAAACGAAAAATTTTACAGAAATAATATATTATATTTGATATTTGATATTTTTATAATATAAATATTTTTGAAACTATAGTTTTCAATATATCTTGTCAGGAATAATTCCTTAACAGCAAGATTTATATGTAAAAATTCAGAAAATACATTATTGTTTCGCTCTTATTTTATTAAAAAATTGACACCTTTTCAAGAACTCTATACAATTTACTTCACTTTTCTAACTCGGTTTATTATAAAATTACTTAAAAGTTTTTTTTGTAAATGAAATATAAATCATATTATAATTTAATTATTGATCGTCAAGTTTTGTAGAAGAATCTAGAATCAATAGTTTGAATCTGATATATTTTTTTCCATTTTGAGGTATTTAATTTCGTGAAATGTGTACTGATACCCGTCGACCAATTATCTATATCGGATCCCTTCTGCACTCCTCGAGGCAATCTCTCTGCAACTTGAACTCTATGATCAGGGTCCTGTGTCTTTTCAAAGTCGAGAAACTTCGATTGCATCCAAAGGTGGATCAGAGTAAGAATCAAGCCTGGGGAAAAAACTCACTTAAGTAGATATCAAGCAGTAAATGGTAATTGAAATGAGAAAGAAGAAACGAGAACGAGAATGAAAACGAGAAACGAAAGTGAAAAAGAATGTGAAGAGGATAATAATCATCTGTTTTCATCATATTCAGGCAAAAAATGGTCCCTTTTTTCGGATGTTTATAAAGAAATAAAGATGTGAATGGTCATGAGCGTCTGAATAATACACCCTGAAGGTGTATCATAAAATTTTATTGAATTTTAAAGTTACAAACATATACGTACAATCGAATGGAAGATTCCATTGCGCATATTTTTTTTACTAATAGAAGAAGTTGTAGCTAGTTTTATGGCGGAGTGTAATAGTTTTTGTGGTACAGATAAAATTTTTAAAAATATATGGTTTAAAATCTGGTGAAAGTTTGCCAAATCCTCTAGAATTATTAAAAATTTAACACCTAGTTTGAAGGAAATCACAAACCTGAAACAATTTGACAATTCCCTCACCAAATGAAAGATGATTAGGAAATTAGTCACAGTCAAAATAGATATTTTTTTATAATACTTGACACTCTATTCTGGTTACACAACAGGCTTTTTATAATACTTCATTGTACAACATTAATAGCTTTAATCTTAAGTGACATTTCTACTTGATACATAATTGATAAAGTAGGAAGATTATGAAAGTCTAGGTGCTTGACTGATGGATTTTAAATATTTATGATGACGTGCATACTTCTCTCGTTTAATTTTCTGATTTAATTACAATAGCTACCAAAATATCAGGGAAAAATCATTAAAAAACTCAAATTATAATTAAAGTATACGGAATGTGTGAGAGCAGTACTGAGAATATCGTTATTTTAGTCAGGACGAAATATATATTAATTTAAGACGTGTAAAAATTATAGTCTATTTACACTTGCCAAATTATTATGTGACTCCTATTTTATTTTCAGAGTCGATAAATAAATGATTCTGATGAGCTTAACACGGGGGCTATGTTGGATAGCCTAGTCAAGTAATCGAATCAGGCCCTCATCGGGTTCAACATTTTATTTTGTCTGGCCTTATCTGCGTATAAACCAAATCGGAATCTGACTGGAAGTACGTTAAAATTTCTGCACGGATGTGAAACGTGTAGAATGATTCAACAACCATAGTATTTTGTCAAGTCGTATAGATGTTTCTATATTTTAGCAAACATGGGAGGTTGATAAAAACGTTTGGAAAGACATAAAGAGAGACATATTATCGGAGAGTCGAAGATATGAGATTACAGAAATTTAAATATCAACCAATATGTTTCAAATATCGAAAAATATGGAGAAACAATTTTTTAAAGCACTTTGGAAGGAAAAAAAAGCAAATTAGTTTTTACTAATTTTGGTAGAACATTCAGATTGCATTTTAAATTATTTGTTGAAAAAAAAGTTATTATTTCAATCTATTACTTTAAAAGCAATTGTGATGCTTTTAGGGAACCAAAAATCGTAATTGTATCATCTGGGCCTCGAAAAAATGAACAGTAATAATCATTCAGATGTTCATTTTTTTAAAATTTAAACTTCTAGTGTTAGAAATAATTTCTTCATTTTCAGATACGAATACTCATCTTATGCGTACAAAAGATTATTTTTACACTAAAAGAAGTGCCTGACTATCGGTTTATTGTCAACATTATTTATGTAAAACGTATTAAAACCTTCCGAAATTGCTTTATCAATAATCGAGTACGCATAGAATGATCAATTCGTTGTCTGATAATTTGTATAAAAGGAGTTAATATATTGGCATGCAATGTGAGGGGACACCAAATATAAAATAATTTTTAGTAAATTTTAAGTTCAATCTCAATTTAATTTTGATTTTTTTAAATTCAGAAGTCTTTCAATTAATAGATATATGAGTATTTTAAATATCGATATTTAAATGAAATATAATCATCATCTTTTCAATTTTGGACGCTACCAAATAAAAGAATATATTTAGCAATACTATTCAATCTCAATTTCAAACCAGTATGAAGCTTCTTTAATCAGTTTAAAATATCAAGAAACTCAAATCTAAAATTTGTGACCGACTGAATTCAAGAAATATTTGTCTTATTAACATATTTTCAATTTTCATTGAATGGCATTTTTTTCGTTTTGGAAGCCTCAGATTCAAATTATTCTATATCAGAATGCTTTCGGAAAAATACGGAAAACTTTGAATTTGATGATCCCTGTTTTTGGTTAAATTTTGAAAGTATTTTAGTTTGTTATCAAAAACAGTGTAAATTAATAGCACCTTTTTTGAAAACAGACTCATTTTCTTGTGAAGATTCTGTTAACGAATAGAATTTCTTTTATAATAACAAACTACTTTTCTTATTAATTAAAAATTGTAAATATTTTAACCATATAATAATTTCGAATTTATCAACATTTAAAAATTGATGGACTCCGTTAAAAAATATTTCATGGAGAAATATTCCTTCCATAGAAGTCTTGATTTTATATAATTAAACATTTTTGTCAATTTGATATCCGTTTTTTCATTTTTTTCCGAAATGAGAAGGTTAAATAAAAAAAAAGTACACTTGAAGCACATTTTGGTAGAGAATGAAGATATGCTAGTTTTGAGGACATTGTGGGAATAAAATTTTGACTTCGCAGAGTCTTTGCAGACGAGCTATCACAAATCGATTGAAGTTCCGATGAAAATTGGATTTCCCTCTGTTCCAACCTTAATATTTGGGGACCTTCTCCGATGGTTTCGATTTCAATGCTAGGTGATTTAACTTCATTATGCTGCTTGGAACACTCAAGTACTGAGCTTTTGGAGAAGCCTCGTAAGTCCTTCCACGCACCAAAAATTCACTTGAGATACTGGATTAATTTTTTTGTTTTGTTTTAAGGACGGGTGATTTATATTTATATATGGATATATAATTATACATCGATATAATCTATACTTTCTGGTATTCTCTCTTTCTCTATTCAATCAAATTGAAAAAAGGCCGGGTATTGCACGAAACTATGGAGAAAAAATTCAAACCTGGTCCGTTATGGAAAACTACTAGAAGTTCCTACTAACTACGGACATTAGTATTTCCTACTGTCGGATTTTCGAAAACTTCTTGAAATTCCTACTAACTACGGACATCAATATTTCCTACTATCGGCCCTTGAAAAACTACCAGATTTAGAAGGAAAACTACTGACTTGGCAACACTTGTGCTACTTTTGAAGGGTCTCTTGATGATGACGTTCCATGATTTCCAAACATTCTTCATATAACAAGTCGCGGTTCTATTCTTATCGAGGCTCATGAGCTCGAAACTCTTCCGCGATAGCATTTTCATACTGTACTTGAATATTTCAAACATTTCGCTGATCTACGTCAGCAATACAATGAGAAATTTTAATTATTTTCAAATTTATGACAAATCATGACATTTGGAAATGGGTTTCAGATACAAATGAGAGATTATGCAAGTGATTAGAGGCATATTTCCATTTTTTTCTATTCACCGCTTACATAATATTATGTCTTATCGGGGAGTGCTCCCATAAAATGTGGTGAAATGAATATCTGAAATCTTCTACGAATATTTCATAAAGTTAAAAAATGCCTGATTTTCAAAATTTATTCTTCTTCTTCTGGATAAAAAATATCTAAAAATAAGATAGGATTCAGGTAATATTTTAAAGGGATTACCCAAACAAAAATAGCTCTTCTTGATTTTTTTTGTTGCTAAATACCTTAAAGTTGTTACTTTTAACACATTTAGAATTTACAGGATTTCAAGATGGGAAAGTTCTGATTTTTCCTGTATGAATTCTGAAATTTTGTGGTAGAAGTTGACACGTCTTAATTAGCAAATCATTTTTTGCAACACACGCATTAAAAATAAGAGTTTTTACGCCCGAATCGCGTGACAAAAACGACCGTTTTTTGACCGATAACGTCAGTTTGTTTTTAGCGGAGTGGAAGGACCTTTTTGCCTCTGATACAGAAGAAGAATTGATTTTAGCGTGTTAAAAGCTGTGCCTTCAGCAGCGCCATCTGGCACCGTTTCGGAGAAGCCTTCAATCAATTTCAAAGTAACAGGTTTATTGGAGCATATTTTTCCGGAAGGAGTATACTCGAGCTAGGTATATAAAAAGGCTTAGTTTTTACGTATTACGTACAGCTTACGAGACACGTACAAAATATGATATATTTTGAATTTTTCAAAGCAAATTGTAGATGCTTGTAATTGCGAAAATCCATGGATTCTGCTTTCTTATCTTTCGATTCTCTAATTTGAAAATTGAAGAAGAAAAATTTCTTTGGAGCTCCTATATCTCGCCATCGCGTTATTAACTCTGCTGCGTAAACCTTACTACAAGAATCCCTATTCCTACCTGATTCGTTGGCCGGATGACGAGTTGGGTCTACTCTTTCAAGACAGCCTCTGTTGCTCCTTGCTGTTCAGGAAAATTTTGATTATATATTTACAAAACCAAGCTTATGAGCCTTCAGAAAATTTATGAGGGATACTTAGATTTTTAACAAGTGCTACCTGAGTACTTGTAGAGAGAAATCTCAGAAGCTTGAGTGAGTCTGAGAATATCTAGTGAATTGCCATTAAAGTTACCCGGTAAGAAGAGTAGAATTCCCAAAAATGTAGAATCTGAATTCCCATTAATACGCGAATTTTCCTCCATCTAAAATTTCACCAACGTTTACCAAAAAAAGCGAAACCTATTCCTTTCATTTGATTTAGAAAAATTTAATGGAAGCCTATTGGGATGAATTAAAAAGTGGAAAAATGCAAAAGGAAGGATAGAAAGGAATAGATTAATGTCACTTTGAAGATGCAACTGTGAATTGAGATAAGTGCATTCTTTAAATTCAATAAACGTCATATTACATTCATAAATTATGGGTAAAAAAAGAGTTTGGGGAAATTATGTGAACATTTTTTATTCATCTATTGAACAGAAACATATTTGGACCAATTTCGAAAACTAAATAGAAAGCGCTGAGGAACGTTTGTTTGATCCTAAATTTTTATAATCATAAAAAAGCAAGGAAAAACTTTTTTTATAATTATAAAAATTTAGAACCAGACATACGTTCCTCAGCGCTTTTTATTTAGTTTTCGAAACTAAGTACGTTCACATGTTTTGTGCACAGATTAGAAGGAAGTAAATTAATCGAAAGTACAGCATGTAGGTATGGATTCAAAAATAACCATGACAAAAAAATTGAAATTTCCAAACTTATGTTGCACAAAAAGGAATAGAAACCATTTAAGTGCACATATTTTGTGGACAGATTAGAGAAAATTAAATTAATCGAAAATACAGCATTTAAGTAAGGGATTAAAAATAACCATGAGGTGTGTCTACTGCTCGGATTAAGAGGAATTGAAAAAGTGGAAAATATGTTCGCTTGCATGGAATTCAACACAAGTGGTAATCTTTAACGAAATAGAAAAGAATTGGTTTTGGAGATAAACCTATTATTTCGTTGGGCACTTTTCCCAATGGAAAATTAGCACATTCAAAAAAATTAAATAATTATCACTCTTCCATTTAAATCTGAAAATATTAATTTTTCTCTATTCTGCTCATCTTACCGGGTATATCGGTAGAGGTTCAATTTTCATGTAATGTTATTTCGTCAATCAGTCAGAAATCGACTCACTGTTGACACACTTCACGGACTTTCAAAGTATATTTTTGAACTAGATAATTTACTTTGCCAGACATTATTTCCAACCAAAAAAATTCTCAAAGTAATTGGTTTTTGAAAAAAATATTTCGAACAATGAGTTTCGAACATAAAATTTCAAAAAGCAGGTTTTCTACGGATGTTTTCGCAAAACTTCCAGAAACAGAGAAAACAACGATATTTAAAAGAAAATTGACATGCAAGTCTTTTAAAATACCTGGTATGCCGAATACCTGGTATCCTGATAACCGCTATACCCGATATTCTGAGGTATTTTGCCAAAGATTCGAAAAAATGTTGTTGTGAATTAAATATTTTTCATGTGGGTATTCAAATTGCTTTAGCTTCATATTTGAATTTGCTTAATTGGGGCACGAATTATTTTCCGAGACTTAAATATAGGTCGACAATTTATTTGAGATATTGAAGAATTTACCGCAGCTGGGAAAAATGATTTAAGGAACATTCAGGTTGAAATTTGAACTCCAGCTTTAAAGCGAAATCGCTTTATCGAGTCCGCTATTATCTGAAGGTGAAATTACTGAGATAAATCGATTCTAATAATATATACGGGGTTGGGCGAGGTGTCGAAAGAGGATGCAGGCGAGTACAAAGGCCTTTGGTGAATTAGTATCGGTAATTGATCGCCTTCTGTACAGACAAAGGCAGTAGATTTTGTTACAAATGAAGCCCATTTACCATTGTTACATATTGTCGAAGTACAAAAGTCTACAATTACTTCCAGCGCTATTCACTGCCAATAAAAGACTACAGCCTTCTACAGTTACTTAAACTTTTGGAATTTGAGAATTGCCCAAGTGCGAAGTTAGATACTGCCCAATACTGGCCCAGTATCGGCAAAAATATTGCCGAAGGTCGGCTGCCAATATCGTGCCGTTGCTGGAATGATAACTCCGGTATACACTTGGCGGCCAATTCTTGCCCAGACTGTGGCCGCCATCACTTGTGCGTCACTGGTTGCCATCGTCGGCTTATCAGTGGATACCAATAACGGCTCAACCTCGGCCGTCAATATCGCGCCGTCAACTGAATGAAATCTTTGGCCTGCACATGACACCTAATTTTGGCCCAATACTAGTCGCCATTATTTACCCATCGCTGGCTGACATTATTGACCCAATGCCAGATTACAGCGGAGGCCCATCAATGGGTGCCAGAGTCGGATCGAACTCGATATACTCGTATTCGGCTGTTCCGAAGAAAATTGTTTTACAAAGATTTCTGAATACAAAGTGATACAATTTGCATTTGGAAATCTTTGTGAAAACAATTTTCTTTGGGACAGTCGAATGTTAAATTCAATTACTATTATTAAATTACTAATTCACTTAATTCTACTTAATCCTCTTACACATCCAACAATAAATCTTAACAATAATTATTACTGTATCTGAGATAAATTCCGAATATTGAGAAAAATAGAGTGAGAGTATTAGAAAAAGGAACACATTTATTATGAAAATGTGATTCTATTTCATTTTATAACCAGAAGAATCATAATGTGATCACAATGTGTGGAACAAAAAATTAACAATGGTCGTCAACGTTTAGTTCAGTTTAGAATCATTTCTAACATAACCTATAAAGCTATGGAACTATCAGCAGATCAGATATGGGAGAATGAGGACTTTTCTCTGCAAAAGTAATACAAAATTTTCACTTACTCTGGAAAGATAGAATCATCAAAATAGTGATCGTTTTCTGCTAACATACTACTGTCTGATGAACAGACATCAAATTCAGACGTGGATTCAGCCGATGATAGATTCAACAATTTTTCTGGTGGCTCTTCATTTTCATCATTTTCACTTTCATTTTTCCTTAATCTGTATAATTCGCGAGATTTGCATAGCCTATAGTAACCTGACATGTTGTTTTCAGTTACAAAACGCCATGCAAATAAGTAAATCCTAGCCGAAAGGAGATGATAATATTCACTTTGGTAAGGTTAGATGGATG